>JAOQMS010057445.1:0-26822 GCA_027563885.1 Erythroxylum longipes
CCTGTCTCTATTTGGGGTCATACAATATTACATGCTGCTTCATTGATTCGCATAAGACCAAGTGCAGATCATAAATAGTCCCTATTGCAATTAGCATTTGGATATGAACCAAATATCTCGCATGTTAGAGTTTTTGGTTATGCAGTATATGTACCTATTTCACCGCCAAAACGTACAAAAATGGGTCCTCAAAGAAGATTGGGAATATATGTTAGTTTTGAATCAGCCAGTATCATTAGATATCTTGAGCCTTTAACAGGAGACGTTTTTACTGCACGTTTTGCTGATTGTCATTTCAATGAAATTATTTTTCCAACGTTAGGGGAAGAAAAGAAAGAATTGACAAAAGATATTGCGTGGAACGAACCATCTCTTTTGTATCTTGACCTTCGTACAAAACAATGTGAGACAGAAGTTCAAAAGATTGTGCATTTACAAGCAATTGCAAATCAATTACCCGATACCTTCACTGACACAAAAAGAGTGACTAAATCATATATACCTATAGCTAATGCTCCTGCTCGTATTGAAGTATCAAAAGTAAGATGTGATGAAAAAGTCACTAACGAGTCCAAACCACGTCTGAAGGGTGGAAGACCGATCAGTTCAAAGGAAAAGAAAAGGAACTGAAAGCAATGTTGATATTCATGGAAAAGTTCCAGAAAAAATACAGAAAAAGGAAAGTTTCCAAGAAGAGGATACAAAAGAGAAAAATGAAGAAATTTCTATAGAAGAAATCTCTATAAACTATAACAGTACAAAAGGGTTGTTGGATAGAGATGCAATTAAATGCGATGATGAGATTTTTTCTTTTGCTGTATAATAATAATAATTATTATTATAATTATTATTATTATTATTAAATTCCTTATTATTATTAAATTTCTTCTTATCATATGACTTTCCAACATTTTGCAATGGTTAATTTTTCCTAATCTGACTCATGTCAGCATTCATTATATAGTCGTAATTGCAATATAAAATAACTATAGAAAAATATTGAAAATAAATATAACATAGGGCTTTAAATTACTAAAATGTTATTTAGTTGAACAAAAATAAGTTTCAACTATTTTAAATAACTAGACAAAATATTTAGACTTCAAAATAATCTTCAACGTGTAACAAGAAACTTCCTCACCTACCCAAGTCTTCGAGAAGGCACAAGAGTGAAAAACATGAGCATATGTGTAGGATGATCAACAATTTTGCCTAAAGCAGTATTCCTTTCATCATTTGTGAGTCCCTTTATTTCACCCAATGCACTATCTAACTATTCAACACTTTATTGAATATAAGTTTCAGTCCCAATACTTTTCCTTGTTGAAATATTTTCAGCTTGTCTTTCAAGATTTGATGCTTGAGGTTGGGTAAATGGCTCATATATCATGCAAACCATACTCATATTGATCTTCACCACGTTCTTTTATCCCACCTATACCTTCTTGCCTTTCTATTTCTTCAAGAATATCCACAGCAGTTTGTGTGTCATTTCCAGTTGCATGATCTTCTCCATAGATTCTAGTCAATTCATTATAAAAAGGAAAGCTCTTCCTTCAAACTTGAGCAGCATCTTTGTGACTCTGACAAGATGAAAAAAAAAACAACATCAATAATTTATATAAATGACAAGAAAGTAGTTAAAGAAAATACTTAAAACAAGTTAAAAGTTTAGTGCCTACATATAAGTAAGAATCCCATACATGATCTTCAGCAATGACAATCTTCCTTTCGATATCCCATCCAAATCCACTAGTATCTTTCCTTACCATATCATAAACAATGCTCCACTCTTTCTTTAAAAGTCTTAATCCTATACTCTATGTGAGGCCTGACTTTTAAGTTTGAATTAAGGAGATTTGTTGCTATTATACTTTCTAATTCATTGAGATACCCATCTTTAAATCTAGTATCAGCATTGTACGTTCCCACATTATGCAAATCAACCATACAAGAAACTAGCACACATCCTCATCGACATACTTTTCTACCAAATTAAATTAATATTGACAAATAAAAAAATAATCATCATAATAAACGAAAAATAAAAACATTCATAAAATTCTTTATACCAATTAACATTAAGCATCAACAGCTTCCGAGAATAATATAGTCTACAATAACAGTGTACAACATAAACAACAAAGAGTACAACAACTTACATAAACAATAATATAAAACCTCCTTACACTCAAACATAATAGAACACCTAAAAAATGTCAATTCTCATTTTACCTAGATGTTTGCCATTCATTGAACATTTTGCATGCCAATTCAATTCTCCAATTTGTCCAAGAATTAGTTGGGTTAATAGCAGTTATACACTCCTCCTCAAAAACTGGATTGGTGTGAAAATAATCCCCTAAATCACTCTCTATGGGATCAAAACTCATCTCCTGCCTAATAAAATTATAAAGCAAACAACAAGCTATAATAATTCGATTGTGTGTCTTAATTGGATAAAATGATGGACTCTTAAGAATAGCTCATCTAATTTTTAGTAACCCAAAATACCTCTCAATTACATTAAGTGCAGTCGAATGTTTCATATTAAAAAATTCCTCTGGAATTCTTAGCTAGTAACCTTAACGCCATTCATTCAAGGCACCTTTTAAAAATTCCTCTGGAATTCTTGGCTGGTAACCTTAACGCCATTCATTCAAGGAACCTTTGACCCCTAAAAGGTGTAAGGAAGCCCTCACAATTTGTATAGCCTACGTCAATTAGGTAATAGCAACCTATATAAAAAAACACTATATAAGTTATTCAATTTACATTATCTTAAGTACAAAATTTCAAACAACCTTCCTATGTCATATAAGAAAGCTTACCATGAGGCACTCTTAGTTCATGTCTCCTAGTAATTGCATCGCAAAAAACTCAATCATAAGCTACTAACCCTTCCCAACTAGGAAGAACATAAACAAATTGCATGCCAAGTGTGTACACACCTAACATATTTGTTGCAATGTCCACCTTACAAGTTTGAAATCTAGGCTTATCTTTAATTGGCACATTAACCCTGATATATGTCTCATCTAGAGCACCTAAGCAATTCTACAATTCAAACGAAATAAAAAATAATGAGGAACCTTAATCATATTCACTATATTTTCTTATTAAAAGTAATAGGGTGATTATCTGCCTTAAACCACATCCATCGATGGTCTGAAGAGTTTGTTGGTATGAGCTTAGGTTTTCTAAACAAAAGATCTAGCAAATGCATCACTGCATTTAAAATATTATAAAAACATCAACAAATTGTCTCACCAGACTTTATAAAATTTCTCCTAATAACTCGATTTTAACATGATGAGCAATAATTTGTTAGAAAATTGCTACTTGTTCATCAATAAGTATGTTTTTTGTTAACTTTAATCCTTCTATACTTTCTAGTATTTCACATAGTTTAAAAAAGGCTTGCCTATTCATCCTAACCATTGAAATACATGACTCATCATTGTCATGCACAATTTGCCTCACATAATCTCGATTTGTAAAAAAAAATAGAAAATAACTTCTAACCCTTGACTTATAACTAGATAAAGGAGCCTCTGATGCCAACAAACTTAATAGCGAACTAACAACATTACACAACTACAACCATACAGTCAAGACAACCACAATCCTTTTTATTCTTTCGACATTTCTACGTAAACTGAAACTGAAATGAGCTATGACTGCAAAAAAATAAAAATTTTAATTTATTTACATAAAATTGTTCAAAAATGTATAATGTAAGAGAACAACCATGAAATAATTCAAAATAATACAATGACTTTATTTTCCTTTTGTTGTTGTGGACGTGAATATGATGTCCTTTATTAGTGAATGTGAAAGCTATATTTTGTTTTAATGCAATGTGTTCAGTTTTTTAAACTTAGAATTAACCTTGTAAGCAATATGATGTTACCAATCTAACTCAAGTTCATTTCATACCGTTTTCTTTTCTCAACCTGACATTTGATGGTAAACATAATCCACTTTAATCAAGTTTTTCCTCTTCAGTGTAAACTACTCTACTTATTCAACTTGTTTCGTTTAACCTAAATTACACTTTTGTGTAGACCAAAGAGTTGGATTGGAATAATAAATAATTTTAATACCAATTTTTATGTCATTTTAGCAGTATAAAGATCAACAAACACTCGAAAAGGAAAGATGTAGCTTCTATTTGATGGCTCTCATTAACATCCGTAGACAACCTCCATTCAAACATATAAATTTTCAACTTGGATTCAAAGCCCAACTTTATTAGATAGACGGACCGATTAGTAACATTTAAGATGGCTATTGCTAAACAAACTGAAAGCACAAATACTAACTAAAGCCAGAGATAGCAAAATAAAGCACAAATACTAACTGAAAACAGGATGAAAGTTTAAACCAATGAACTTATATAGACATGTGAACTTAGATGTATCAGGTTTC
Organism: Erythroxylum longipes; assembly: GCA_027563885.1. Taxonomy (NCBI): domain Eukaryota; kingdom Viridiplantae; phylum Streptophyta; class Magnoliopsida; order Malpighiales; family Erythroxylaceae; genus Erythroxylum; species Erythroxylum longipes. The sequence continues at coordinate 4,432 of JAOQMS010057445.1, forward strand.
CTTCATCATGTTTTAGGCATATATATACACATCCCAAATTTATGAATCAAAAAGCCATGAACCAACTTCCACTTTGTATTCAGGTCCAACAATTCATTATATGGAACGTTTTGTTCATCACTAACCTGAAACTTAGCAACCATGTCAGGAGTTCAAAGAAGTCCTTGTGGAGATTCTGCAGCAATTTCTACTACTTCTTTATACTTTGCTTGAGAGAATAATTCCTAAACCACGCTAAACAACCTGGTAAAGACAATAAACCTAAAGATTATGAGTCAACAAAGGTAAAGATAATATAGCTAAAACAAAATAGTTCCTTTGGTTTTTTGCTAATAATATGTAACTAGAGAAGAAACAAAACCTAACACCAAATGAAAAGGTTTTAACAAACAAACATAAGGCAAGGAAAAACATATGAAAATTTGAATGCAAATCAAAGATCCAAAGAGACATTTCATTTTCAAGCCCTCACAGTCATCAACGTCATCACCGACTAATCACTCAACCAAACCCATCACGGACAGAACATATCTAACCTTCAAAATACCAAACAGGGGAAAGAGATAAAAAAAATTATTTTCAGCCAGGAAGAGTGGTAGATTGGATTAGATTATATCAGTATTAGAACTTAAGAATCTCCACTAACAAGTGGATTGATCAATAAATGTTGTCTTTCGTTGGTTACTTGGTCTGTAAATTGGTAGTGCTCTATTATAAATGTGTGGTTTCTGCGGTTTATGAAATGTGTAATGTGTTTATTGGCTTTCTGTGCTTATCAATGTAACTTTTGTTTCTAAATAATGCATAACTTTACTCCTGATTTGTCCTTTTCATCATCAAAAGTTCTTTGTTATAGTAAAATATCTGAGCAATCAAGGGATGGGATGTCCTTGTCTTTCACAAATTTAATGGGTGAAGTCACATTAGCAAAAGATCATATGAAACTAAGACACATCTTTTAATCTACAATTGTTTCTGTAGTTTCTGTGTTTTGATTGCTAAGCTGCCAAATAATTCCTATTAAAGATTTGATCTATTTTATTTAATAAATTTTGTATATTAGGTACAATTAGTTCAATATCTTTCATTTACTAATAAAAAAAGAGAACTTTGAAGCTAAAAGTGTAACATTAGCTTTAAATTTAAAAAATATTCAAAGCAATTCCTAAGATATTTAACTAATATGCAAGAAAGCTTTAGTTTGTAAATTGAAAAACCATTATCAAAATTGGTTAATCAAACTACCCCTTTCATACTGACTTAGATAGCTAAATACATGCACATGCTAGCCTTATAAATCCAAACTTCCATTAAAATCCTTCACAAAACTCCAAAATACCCAAATGAAAAACATAGCGTAGTGACTAAAAATGAAAGGCCTAGTTCATGCAGCTGAAAACAACCAGCAGGACCCGTGTTTCATCTTTCCTTGTCAGCAACCAACCAATGAACAGAGCAACAAGATCTACTATTTCCATAGATACCTATAGAGTAAAGATTTTCAGTCCACCAATTCAATATAAAGAGCCATGAATCAACTCACTTCCAAAAAGATCTACTATTTCCTATCTTATGTAATGAAAACAAACAAGAAATTACATAGCACCAAAATAATCGATATAAAGAGACCAAAGAGATGTAAAATAAAAACCAACTCATTTAAGGAAGAAAAAGAAGGAAAAGGCAGAGAAGATGGGCAAAAAACCGATGAAGCACCCAAGTGCAGATACCTGGATTCCACAGCAAGCTAGCCCAATCGATTCTCACTCCTGTACAACAAATCAAATTAACATCTTTCAAAAATCATTCAAACCCACATTTTTGTTTGCAAAAGAACATACATTTCTCAATCTCACTAGTGTTAGACGCTTGATGAGAGAAGAAGGAGGGAGTAAAATAAACCAAACACATGAATTATCGGATGAGAAGATAAGGAAAAATGCCTCACAGAATCGATCGTCTATGGAAATGAAGGAAACATACTTTAGAAATCCGCTAGTGAGTTGCTCAGAGAATCACGACTAGAACAAAGAAGGAACAGTGAGTGAGAAAAGCTTGAGAGTGGAGACGGTGAGAGGAGAGGGACAAACTTGTCCAGAAATGAGAGAGATGTGTTTATCTAATCGGATATGCGTGGAACAGGTAAAGACAAGGTTATATGATCTTTACCTATTCCCTTATGTCCGAGAATGGGTAATCTTAGGAATAGTTATTCTGTTAGCTTTTTTCCAACCAAACAATAGAATACCTAATAATTAGGAATAGGTGGGTAATAGAATACCTATTACCCTCAACCAAACACAATGTAAAGGAATCAACCTCTTTTTTAATGTTTCATTCTCATGGTTTAATACGTATAAGTTATGATTGATATCAATAATCACATTTTTTATGCTTTAATTATATATAATTCACTTTTCATCTTTTCATTCTCATTTATGCATACATTTAATTGTTTTTGAAATTCCTGGTATTCGGAAGATAATTTTTTTCCTTTTCTTACTCATAATTTCTAAACTCCCAACTAATTCAGCACATGTCAAATTAATATCACTATCATGCAAGTTAGGGTTAGATGTGAACTTATCATCATTCATAGTGATAAAGCACGTATGAGTTATCTCTTTTTCTGAATGCTTATTTTTGGTTTCACTTGTATCATCCCAAGTTGATACTTTAAGTTCTTTCTTATTTCCCTTCTTCTCTTTCTTATAGATTCTTTTGTAATCCATATTATGACGTTATATGACTAGGTTTTCTACACTTATGTTTTAAATTACCTTTACCTTCTTTGAAGTTCTTTCTTTTAGAGAATTTCTTCTTTATAAACGTTTTGAAATTTCTATTGATTAAGACAATGTCTAATTCATCTCTTTCACCAATTGATGTCTTTTTCTTTTTAATTGATTCTTCCTTTGAGTCTTTAAATGCTAAGCTCTTTTCTTCTTAGAAGTGTCATTTATTCTTATGTCTCTTAGAGCCTCATTGTTGGCCTCCGAATTTTTTTCGGTTAAGTTTAGCATAATATTTTATGGAATTAGAAATTTTGCCTTAGAATAAATAGAATTGTTAAGCATGATTTAAAAAAATTATGAGATCATGATAGAATAATTATTGGAGTTTAATTATTTATTACAGTATTAGTAGGATTTTATTACACTGGTTAGTTTAATTAAACCAGTAAGAATATATAGAGGGCAATTATGGCATGTCACTTAAGTTAAAAAACCATGAAGCATTAAATGAAGGGTAAGGTTGACATTTCACACTCATTAAGGGTACAAGTGGAAGAGAAAAATGTTGTCTTCTTCATTAGATGAAGAAAACGTGAAATGAAGGGAGAGAAGAAGTGAAATACGTGATAGAGAAAGAAAAGGGAGGGTTTCGGCCATTAGAGAGAAAAAGGAAGAAGACAAGCTCAGGTTTCATCTTTTCTTAGTTTTTAAGAGTGAATTTGAGATTATTCAAGAAGAGAAAAAGAATGAGGAAAAGAATAGCTCAAGAAGAGAAAAAGAATGAGGAAAAGAATAGCTTCCATTTGAGCCAAAAAAAAATCTTTTTGTTTGGTGAAGATTCAAGGTAAGCCTCTTTTTTTAAATCCTTTGGAATTTGGAAGGATTTTTGATTCATGAAGCTTAGGAAATACATGGGTTTAAGTGTTCTAAATTTAATTTTAGTAAATATGCTATTTGGATTCTCAATTTGTATTCCCATTGAATCGGTTTTTTTTTAGCCAATGTTAAAGGAAATCAAGAGAGGCAAGAGAAGCAAGAGGAGGTGCATTTTAAAGCCAATTTTTAAGCAAGGAATCCAGGTGGGTTACAAGTTTATAGTTTGAGTTAATGAGCCATGAGTATTTTCCTAATCAATAGATTTAAATGATTTCAATTGCTTTATAAATGTTACATTTATTGCTTCTTAAATGATTTAAGTATTTGCTACATATTTTGTACATGAAACTTGATGATGATTCATGAAATGATGATGGAAATTGTATTTGAAATATATCATGCTTATGGAAATTATACTTCCGAAATGTGCCTTTTGTGCATTATGTTTACAAGTCATGAACTTCATGTTTGTGTTTGGATTATGAAATGATGATGGAAATTGTATTTGAAATACATCATGCTTATGTAAATCATGTTTCCGAAATGTTCCTTTTGTGCAATATGTTTACAAGTCATGAAATTCATGTTTGTGTTTGGGTTTGTGGTGTTCATCATGCTATGTCATGTGCACATTGACTATGTTAAAGGCTTCTCCCGCTTGCCTGCTAGTAGCATGGAGCTTCATTATAGGACTCCCTCATGTTTATTGGAGCTTCGCAAGAACTCCCTCGTGTATATGATTTAGTTGCAAGGCTTCTCCATCATGTTTATATGGACTACCCAAACCATTATGCTTGCTTATGTTGTTTATAATTTGTTTGACAAGTTTGAGAATTTGAGAAATACATGTATTTTGTTGTTCATGATTTGTTTGACAAGTTTGAGAATTTGAGAAATGCATGTCTTTTGTTGTTTATGATTTGTTTGACAAGTTTGAGAATTTGAGAAATACATGTCTTATGTTGTTTATGATTTGTTTGACAAGTTTGCGAATTTGAGAAATACATGTTTTATGGTTTCAATGCATTTTTCTATGACATAAGTATTTTCAATAGTTTTGGTTGTTCCTCTACTATAAACTTGTTTCCCATGAGCTTTTTGCTCACCCCTTCCTCCCCATATCTAGGTAACGAGCAAGAGATCGAGGGATCGAGAGTCAAGGTACCACTCTAAGTCTGCATTTTTGTATTTAAGTTAGTATATGAAAACTCAAGGCTTTATCCGCATTTCAAGTATTACTCATTCATGTATATTTTTGTATTTTGCATTTTGAGTCCAATGATGTATTTTTGTCTTGAAATGCCCATTAAAGCTTTGTAAAACTCCACTCTTTTGAAGTTAACGAAATATATTTATGTTTTGCTCATGACTTTCCACGCTTCTGCATTGCATTTTAAAGCATTCATAGGGGTAAAATCTGTGTTCTAACTTCATGGGAAAAATGTATTAATCTAGTCTGATTTATACAAAGTTGTCTCTTACAAGTTGTAATTTATCCTCTTAGCTTTCTAATGATATAAAGTTTGTAATTTTTGGACATCGGAGTTAAGGGATATGATTCTTACAAGTTAGTGACGCTGAACAGGGTGCATGCTGGAATTTGTTTATATATATAGTCCTTTTCTTTTTTTTGATCCAAACATCTCTATAGAGTGATGCACTAACGTTTGAATCACGAGTCAGACTCTAGAAACAGGGTTTAACATTATAATATCAGAGCGCCTAGGTTTAGGAGTATCCTAGGCATAAAATGGGTCGTTTAAAAACACGAAATAAACATGCATTGATTTAAATGAACAACATAAATTGTTTTTGAATTGTTTCATATGATTTGAAATTGTTTTACATGAAGCATGATTTAAGAAGGTTTTACATGCACACATGCAAGTTTAAACCTGACATGAAACATAAACTAAAGATTTTAAATGATTTTAAATTGAAGGAGTGAGTATGCCATCTCAAAGGAGAACTCAAGGAACTATGACTTGATCTCGCTCTCGCCAAGGAAGTACGGATGAATCTCATGTCCTACAAGACACGGGGACACACTCTGCTCATGATTCTAATGCACTTAGTGTACAACATGAAGTGCCACCGCCTCCTCATCCTATGCCCTAAGTAAACCCCATGGATCCATGTTTCTTTCAAGCCTTTGCTCATGCTTTCATGCATGCTATGGGCCAAATGTCACAAGTTCCAGTGCAAGCTCTAGTGGAGAGGAGTGGACAGTATGATAAGCTCCACAAGTATGAGCTGTAGAATTTAATGGGACTACGAATTCGAAAGAGGCTGAAGCATGGTTGAGAAGCACAGAGAGAGTCCTGTTTCAGACGAAGTGCTCCGATAAGGAGAAATTGGATTATGCAGTGAGCTTGTTGCAAGGGGACGCACTCCATTAGTGGGAATCAGTTCCCCATAGTCAGGTCATACCACCAGTATTGTCATGACATTTTTTGGAAGCCTTTAGGAAGAAATACTTCTTGAAAGTATATGTCTAAGAGAAAGCCAGAGAATTCCTAAATCTCACACAGAGGGACATGAGTATGAGTGAATATGAACTAAAGTTCACCCAAGTTTCAAGGTAGGCCAATATTGTCGAGAATTAGGAGGATAAGTGCCATAAATTTGAGGGAGGACTTTATTTGAGGATTAAGGAGAAACTATTGATCTACAACTTTTGTGACTACTAGTGTTAGTAGATGCTGCACTCCAAGCTGAGAGATTGGAGAACATAAAGTATGAAGTAAACAGGAAGAGGAAGAACCAGGAATAGTCTTCTAAGAAGGGAATGAGTACCCCCATGCTTGAGAGGAGTATGAGGACTTTCCACACCCAGAGCGAAGTGGGAAGTAGTGGCTCTGCTAAGAACAAGCAAGCAAAGGCAACTTCAGTGCAAGCCTCAACTGTAGGAGGCAACAGAACGATGGTGGGGAGTAGGTATACGAACCCCCAATGCGAGCATTGTGAGAAGTTTCACAAAGGAGAGTGCCTTAAGTTACTTGGAGTATGTTTCCAATACAGAGAGAAGGAACACATGGTCAAGGAATGTCCCCAAGCACTAAAGGAAGATGGGTCGCAAATGTAAGCCCCAAAAAGAGCAGAAACTGTAGGAACCAAGCGAGCCACTAAGGTGGGAAGTTCTGAAGCGGCAAAGAAAGTTATTCCTCTAGGAAGGCCGAGGGGTCAAGCAAAAGTAAGGGCGTTTGCCATGACCAGAGATAAGGCTGCAGCCGCACCTGAAGTTGTTACGGGTATGGCTTTGTTATTTAATTCAGAAGTATATTTATTTATTGATTCTAGCTCCACACATTCTTTTGTTTCTGCAAGCATGACAGTACATGGTATTAATTTGGTGCCATTGGATAGTCCATTGATTGTTAGTACTCCTATAAGGAGGAATGTGATAATAAGTCAATTATATAAAGATTATGAACTCTTTATTGATAGTGCTAGACTGGTAGTGGACTTAATGCCTTTAGATTTGAAGGGCCTAGATGTTATACTTGGAATGGATACCTTGAAGAAATATCATGCAAAGTTAAACTGTAGCCTCAAAGAGGTAGAATTTGATCTTGGCAAGGGTGAGAAGGTGACTTTAAGGGAGATAGAAAAACACCCTCACCAAGAATTATTTCAGCTTTGCTAGCTAATAGATGATGAGAAAAGCGTGTGAAGCCTTTTTAGCACACATTGTGGACACCAAGGTGAACAAAGGAAAGTTAGAAGATTTTTCAATTGTGAGGGAATTTTCAGACATGTTTCCTAATGACTTACCTGGTTTGCCACTAGCAAAGGAAATAGAATTCATCATCAATTTGATTCCAGGTACCGCACCCATTTCCATACCATCGTATAGAATGGCTTCAGCTGAGTTGAAGAAGCTTAAGGAACAGTTGGAAGAACTATTAAAGAAGGGGTATATAAGCCCAAGTTCGTCACTATAGGGAGCGTCAGTTTTGTTTGTTAAAAAGAAGGATGAAACATGGCCCATATGCATTAACTACCGGAGGCTCAACAAGGTGACCATTAAAAACAAGTATTCTCTGCCACGAATCGATGATTTGTTTGACCAGACGCAAGGGGCAAAGGTCTTCTCCAAAATTGATCTTAGGTTAGGATATCATCAGCTCAGAATCAGGGAATCTGATGTACACAAGAGAGCCTTTAGGACACGTTATGGGCATTATGAGTTCCTAGTCATGCCATTTATATTGACCAATGCTCCATCTGTGTTAATGGATCTCATGAATAAGGTCTTCGAGGAATATCTGGACCAATTTTTCATAGTATTTATAGATGACATTCTGGTTTATTCCAAAAGTGAAGAGAAACATAAGGAACATCTAAGGATAGTGTTGCAAACACTAAGGGAGAAGGATCTTTATGCCAAATTCAGCAAGTGTGAATTTTGGCTTTGTAAGCTAATATTCCTTAGATACGAAATTTCGAAGGATGGGGTACATGTTGATCCGAGAAAAATTAAAGCAGTGGTGAAATGACATACACCAAAGATAGTGGCAAAAGTGAGAAGCTTTCTGGGTCTGGCAGGATATTATAGGAGGTTTGTTTAAGGATTCTCTATGATAGCTACTCCAATGACCAAGTTATGAAGGAAAAATCATAAGTTTATTTAGAGTGATGAACGTCAGAAGAGCTTTGAGGAGCTTAAGCACAGATTGACAAGTGCTCCAATTTTGGCCTTGCCCATGGGAGATGAGGGCTATACAGTTTATAGTGATGCTTTAAGAAAGGGTTTGGGTTGTGTGCTGATGCAAGGAGACAAGGTAATAGCTTATGTCTCGCTGCAGCTAAAGCCTTATGAATTGAATTACCCGACCCATGATCTAGAATTAGCAGCAAAAATTTTTGCCTTGAAAATTTAGAGACATTATCTTTATAGCATTTAAACAAGGAATTTTACATATCATAAAAGTCCTAGGTACTTATTGAGCTAGAAAGAGTTGAATTTGAGATAGAGAAGGTGGTTAGAGTTGCTTAAGGATTATGACCTGTTGATTGAATACCACCCAGGCAAGGCAAATGTAGTGGCCAATGCCTTAAGTAGGAAATCCTCCATAGCTCATGTTTAGACAATTTATCTGCTATTGTTGGAAGAGATGGCTAAGCTTAAAATAAGCTTGAAACAGGAGGAACCTAATTGCATTATTGCTAATTTCAGAGTGAGACCAATACTTAGAGAGAAAGTTAAGGAGTTACAAGAAACAAGATGCAGATTTAAACAAGCTCCGAGAAGAAATTAATAATGACAAGCAATCTGAAGTGGAAGTGAGGGATGATGGACTTATGGTTATAGGAAATAGACTTTGTATTACGAATGTCAATGAGGTAAAGGATGAGATGCTTGACGATACACACAATGCACCTTATGTCATGCATCCAAGTAGCACTAGGATGTACAGAGATTTGAAAAAGCATTTCTGGTGGAAGGCATGAAGAAGGACGTAGCAGAATACGTAAGAAAGTGTCTAGTGTGTCAGCAAGTCAAGGCTGAACATCAAGCACCTTCAGGCAAGTTAAGGCCATTGTCCATTCTTGTGTGGAAGTGGCAAAGGATAACCATGGATTTTTAGATGGGTTTGCCCAAGACCAGTAGGAAGCATGATACCATATGAGTTATTGTTGACCGTTTGACGAAGTCAGTCCATTTTCTAGCAATTAAACAGATTGATTCTCTGCATATGCTAGCAAAGAAGTATATTGATGAGATAGTGAGACTACATGAGATTCCAGACTCCATAGTTTCTAACAGATATCCTCGGTTTACTTCGAGGTTTTGGAAAAGTATGCAAGAAGCTCCTGGGACCAAGTTAAATTTTAGCACTACTTTCCATCCCCAAACAGATGGTCAATCTGAAAGGACCGTTCAAACCCTTGAAGGAATGCGCAGGGCATGTGTGATGGATTTCAAAGATGCTTAGGATAAGAACTTGCCATTAGTCAAATTTTCTTACAATAATTCGTACCACTCGAGCATTCAGATGACTCCTTATGAAGCACCGTATGGAAGAGGATGTAGAACTCCTATATGTTGGGATGAAGAAGGAGAAAGGAAATTAATAGGACCAGAGTTACTTCAGATAATAGTTGGCAAGGTCAATCTAGTTAAGCAATGGCTCAAAACAGCTCAAGGCAGAATGAAGATCTATACTGATGCACACCGAAAGGAAATGGAGTATGAAGTTGGTGAGAAAGTCTTTCTTAAGACATCTCCTTGGAAAGGAGTCATGAGATTTGGAAAGAAGGGCAAATTGAGCCCAAGATACATTGGTCCCTACAGGGCTGTTGAGAGGATTGGACCACTGGCCTATAGATTGGTGCTGCCACCAGAATTGTCACAAATACATGATGTCTTTCATGTTTCCATGTTAGGGAGGTATAGATCAGATCCCTCCCACATCATTCAGACCACTGAGGTTCAGTTGAGAGATGATCTGACTTAAGAGGAGACTCTAGTGGAAATTCTGGTCACTAAGGAAAAAATCCTCAGGAACAAGACAGTTCAACTGGTTAAAGTCCTGTGGAAAAACCGTTCTAAGGAAAAGGGCACGTGGGAGCCCTTGAAGGCCATGAAGTAGAAGTATCCACACCTCTTCAATGACTTAGGTAAGAATTTTGAGGACGAAATTCTTTTAAGAAGGGGAGAAATGTTGGCCTCCGAAATTTTTTTGTTAAGTTTAGCATAATATTTTATGGAATAATCATGGATTTAGAATTTTTGCCTTAGAATAAATAGAATTGTTAGGCATGATTTAAATAAATTATGAGGTCATGATAGAATAATTATTGGAGTTTAATTATTTATTACAGTGTTATTAGGATTTTATTATACAGGTTAGTTTAATTAAAGAATTAAGAATATATAGAGAGCAATTATGGCATGTCATTTAAGTTTAAAAACCATAAAGTATTAAATGAAGGGTAAAGTTGACATTTCACACTCATTAAGGGTATAAATGGAAGAGAAAAATTTTGCCTTCTTCATTAGATAAAGAAAATGTGAAATGAAGGGAGAGAAAAAGTGAAATACGTGATAGAGAAAGAAAAGGGAGGGTTTTGGCCATTAGAGAGAAAAGGAAGAAGAGAAGCTCAGGTTTCATCTTTTCTTAGTTTTCAAAAGTGAATTTGAGATTATTCAAGAAGAGAAAAAGAAAGAGGAAGAGAAAAGCTTCCATTTGAGCCAAAAATATTCTCTTTGTTTAGTGAAGATTCAAGGTAAGCCTTTTTTTAATCCTTTGGAATTTGGAGGGATTTTTTATTCATAAAGCTTAGGAAATACATGAGTTTAAGTATTATAGAATCAATTTTTAGTAAATATGCTATTTAGATTCCCAATTTGTATTCCCATTGAATCAATTTTTTTGTCAATGATAAGGGAAATCAAGAGAGGCAAGAGGAGCAAAAGGAGGGGCATTTTTACTCAAATTTTTAAGCAAGGAATCCAGGTGGGTTACATGTTTATAGTTTGAGTTAATGAGCCATGAGTATTTTCCTAATCAATAGATTCAAATGATTTCAATTGCTTTATAAATGTTACATTTATTGCTTCTTAAATGATTTAAGCATTTGTTACATGTTTGGTACATGAATCTTGATGATGATTCATGAAATCATGATGGAAATTGTATTTGAAATATATCATGCTTATGGAAATCATGTTTCTGAAATGTGCCTTTTGTGCATTATGTTTACAAGTCATGAAATTTATGTTTGTATTTGGGTTATGAAATGATGATGGAAATTGTATTTGAAATATATCATGCTTATGGAAATCATGTTTCCAAAATGTGCCTTTTGTGCAATATGTTTACAAATCATGAAATTCACGTTTATTTTTAGGTTTGTGGTGTCGATCATGTTATGTCAAGTGCACGTTGACCATGTTAAAGACTTCTCCCGCCTGCTCGCTAGTGGCATGAAGCTTCATTAAGGACTCCCTCATATTTATTGGAGCTTCGCAAAAACTCCCTCATGTATATAGTTTAGCTGCAAGGCTTCTCCATCGTATTTGTATAGACTACCCAAACCATTATGCTTGCTTATGTTGTTTTTGATTTGTTTGACAAGTTTGAGAATTTGAGAAATACATTTCTTATGTTGTTTATGATTTGTTTGACAAGTTTGAGAATTTAAGAAATACATTTCTTATGTTGTTTATGATTTGTTTAACAAGTTTGAGAATTTGAGAAATGCATGTCTTATGTTGTTTGTGATTTGTTTAACAATTTTGAGAATTTGAGAAATGCATGTCTTATGTTGTTTGACAAGTTTGAGAATTTGCGAAATACATGTCTTATGTTGTTTATGATTTGTTTGACAAATTTGAGAATTTGAGAAATACATGTTTTATGGTTTCAATGCATTTTACTACGGCATGAGTATTTTCAATAGTTTTGCTTGTTCCTCTATTATAAACTTGTTTCCTACAAGCTTTTAGCTCACCCCTTCCTCCCCCATCTCCAAGTGACAAGTAAGAGATCGAGTGATCGAGAGTCAAGGCACTAGTCTAAGCCTACATATTTTTGTATTTAAGTTAGTATATGAAAACTCAAGCCGCATTTCAAGTATTACTCATTCATGTATATTTTTGTATTTTGTATTATGAGTTCAACGATGTATTTGTGTCTTGAAATGCCCATTAAAACTTTGTAAAACTCCACTCTTTTGAAGTTAACGAAATATATTTATGTTTTTCTTATGACTTTCCAAGCTTTCACATTGCATTTTTCACATTAATAGGGGTAAAATATGTGTTTTGACTTCACAAGAAAACTGTATTAATCTAGGCTGATTTAGACAAAGTTGTCTGCTTGGAAGTTGTAGTTTATCCTCTTAACTTTTCAATTATAGAAAGTTAGTTATTTTTTGGACATCAAAATTGAGAGATATGATTTTTACAAGTTAGTAACGCTGCACAGGGTGCATGTTGGAATTTTTTTATATATAGCCCTTTTCTATTTTTTTAATCCAAACAACCCTACAGAGTGATGCGCTCATGTTTGAATCACGAGTTAGACTCTAAAAATGGGGTCTAACACTCATTTCGTATATGAGGAGAGATCCTACAAATTCCTTCAATAGTAATGCTGTTAGATCTTTGGCTTATTAAATGGTTGTAACTTTAGCTTCCCACATCTTCAGAAGTAACCTAAGCAACTTTCTCACCATTTCAACATTGGTATAGTTCTTTCCAAGTCCTCTGAGAGTGTTCATAATATCAATGAATCTAGTGTACATGTCAGATATGTTTTGCATCATGCTTCATTTGAAAAAATTCGTATTGGTGTTTTAACAATCTCAAATTACTCTTTTTTACTTGATTTGTTCCCTTATATGTAACTTTTAAAGTATGCCAAATTTCATGAGCCACGACCCCATTGAATTCATGTCTTTCTAAAGCATAAAAATAGGAATTTAAGAAGATTAACCTCTTATCTTGAGGTTCTCTTTCTCCCTTTAATTTGAGTATTTCACAGGCAAAAAAAGGACCATTTGAAACTATTTCCCGTAGGTCAACACATTTATCCATTAAGAAAAATCTCATCCTAGTTTTCCAAGAGAGGTAATCATTCTCATAAAAAAAGCTGCTCCACTAATATTTTATCCCTCTTAGTTATATGATGATGATAATGCCCATGTTTTCGTTAAAAATGCTAGCTTAATAAACACTTTGATACCACCTATTAGTCCCTAATCACACCTAAGAGGGGAGTCAAGTTAGGTGTTTATAAAATTGAAGAATATATATATAAATGGATTGCTTAATATTAACCAATCAAGTAATTGGATAATAATTTAAAAAAGATACGGAAGAGAAAATGCAAATCAATTTATAGTGGTTCGGTAAATACCTTTGCCTATGTCCAATTTTAAGACTATTGCTGGAATTAGACTATAATTCTTCTTTCAAGGTGAAGAATAACCTTTGTACAATTTTTCTTGCCAAAGAGGAACTATTTTAAAATCTTCTTCTGTAGTGAGGAGGAACCTCAATTTCACTTGGATCACTCCCTAGGTATAATTAAAATTTTAATGTCCCAACCAAATACTACAACTCTAAACATCCCACTTTATCACTTTATTTCTATAAAGAGGCTTACTAACGTAAATATGAAAACAACGATGGTCAAATAATTAAAAAGCACTTAAAAAATATGTGTAAAATCCACCCAAGTGCTTCTTGATGCTAAAACCAATTAGAAAACACATATTTATAGTGTTTTGGGACCTCTACTAGCTGTTGAAGCCAATAACTAGCCGTTAGAATGACTATTTATAGAGTGTTGGTTGATGAGTATAACATATTAATCAACTAGTAAGTATTAAAAGAACCAAATTCTTTAGCCGTGAAGACAATGGTCAATTAGTAAGCATATTGGTCAACTAATATGGCACATTGGTCGACCATTACATTAACTAATTTTATAACAAACTTAATGTACATCAAAATTTAAAACTTTGATCTATATTGTTCAACCACTAACCAACATAGATCAACCAATCACCCTGATAATATGATTTTTAATAATTTTAAAGGCTTAACTTAATTTGTTTAATGCAATTTTGATTTAAAAACTTCTTAAAATATTCCTTAAAGTTTGTTTGAAAGATTAAAAAGCTTTTATATTAAAACCAAAAGCTTCAATACCACTTGATGAATGGAAAAATCAATGCAATAAAATGAAATAAAATGTTTATACATAATGAGCCTTTTAGAACATCAAAGTGATTAAAAGAAATTATAACTAATATTACAAACTAAAAAATGACCTTGGTAAGCTTTGATCTTCTTTTATTCTTAGTTTAATCTTCATTTTGATGATTGCAAAGTCTACTTCTCTTTCTCAAGTTCATAAACTATCTTCTTGAGTTTATGACTTCATTTTTTTATATTGTTTCAATAAATTAATAAACTCATTAGTAATAATTATATTTTGTTATAATCAAAACATCGATTGGAACCTATCTTGGTTCAACAATTCTCATATTAAATTGAGGTGTGACTTATTTGTTATAAGTGGTGATATTGTTCGTATAAAGGTCTAACATTGGATGTATATATGGAGTCGTAATATGACTTATATTGAGGTATGATATTCTTTATGAATGTGTGACTTATCTCTTATTGTGGTAACATTTTTCGTACATAAACATGATATTATTTTCACAAGATGCTAGTATGTTTTTCTTTTAATATATTTTAATGATTTTTTGTCTACATAGTATTTACAACTTCTCAATAAAAATTTCTAAGTTTCTTATAAGCTTAATCATCAAAGACTTATTTCTTAAACCCTATCTTAAAGTTAAAGGTAACTAAGTTAGTACTTCATCTTTTTCATCCCTTATTGTCAAATGTGTAACATCCCTGTAACAAACAACAGTGGCTTTGTTTAAGGAAGAGAAAAAAAACACAGAGAAATATCAATAGGAATGAAAATAAAAACTTAATAGATCAAGTAAAAGATGTTGTTACTGTTTTGAAAATTAGTTGTCATAACCGACAAAAAACAAAATTCATGTTTCTTTAAAATTGTTGTAGCTTCTTACTGTTGGGATAACTCTGCTTTACTGTTGATCTTTAAACACTGAACTTGATAAAGATTGTTATTTTGTCGATATAAAACTTGCAGAAAAGTAAAGAAACTGGATTTACTTGGTTCGATAGTGAATCACTATCTACATCCAAGGTTCCCACTTCAGTGGTGAAGATTTCACTAATGAAGAAGAAAATGAAAGAAAGATTTTACAAAGTTTGAGTGATATTTTGAATCACTTGCAAGAGTCTCCAAACTCTTCTAGTACTCACTGTAAGTACTCTAGCACACTCCCAAAATCCTTTTCTTTTCACTCTTGATCTTATTCTCAGATATTGAATACTGTGAATGAAAAATGCCAAAAATTGTTGGAAATATGAAGTTTCTGTCTCTATCATGTGTCTAATGCTTCTGTTTCTCTTATAGCTGAAGACGATGGCTTTCTGATGAGTTGCTTGAATAAGACATTGATTATGAGCCTCCCACGTGACTCTTTTTAATGTATCTTCTTTGCTGTGCGTATTATGTTATAGTTGCAGCATTTTGTTGTCTTCTGATCATGCTATACGACAGTGTATTAGGATTATTTTGACTTGTAAGAAAAAGACTGTGTTCTGTATCTAGAGACTTGAGCTTATTCACGTGTTAGTCACTTAGCTATATTTCTTGTCTTCAACTGAGAGAACATTCGAGAACGCTTTTCCCTCTTCTTTCTTCGACACTTCAGACACCATTATGTTTCTTCTTTGATTCTTCAATTTCCTTAAGTATTTATTGTTTTTGTGTTGTGGTTAATGGAATATACATGATCTCTATCATATATTTCCCTCCTACTCCATCAATCATCAGCTCAGAATCAAAAACCCGAGAGAGATTTGAAATACTTGAAACCCTAATTTTCGCCACTTTGGTGAGTTCAATCAGATCTGCCTTCGGAGTCAAGGGGCTTCCATAATTTGTAAGTATTCCCTGTAAAAATTAAACTTCTTTTGTGTTAGTATTTTAGTACCGAAGTCAGATTGATTTTTCTCACCTTTATTTTGTCCAGATTGAAGGTTCCTTTGGCGATTTTGTCTCTGACAAAATGCAATCGCACATCTATATGCTTGGATCGTTCATGGAGGACTGGATCTCGACTCAGGTACCATGCACTTTGACTATCCGTATATAGTATTGGTGTTGGGATTTCTGTGTTAATTTCTTTTAATATTCCTGATAGTCATGCTAGTTCCTTTACCCCTTCTGTTATTGCATAATACTTTGCCTCTGTTGTTGATAAATTCACCACTGATTGTTGTTGTGATTTCCAACTTATTGTCTTTGCTGATAGTGTAAATATATATGCTGAAATTGACTTCCTTGAGTCCTTATCTGTTGCATAGTCAGCATCCACATAGCCATGTAGAGACAAGTAATTGTATTTGATTAGCTCCCTTTTAGAGAAGCATAATCCACAGCTCACTGTTCCAGATATATATCTGAGAACATTCTTGAGCCCTTGCCAGTGTTCTAAACCTGGATTGGCTATGAACTTACTTAGGATACTTATAGCATAGGCTAGATCAGGCCTTGTACATAGCATAAGGTACATTAAACTTCCAACACCTACATCATAAGGATAGTGAACCATAACCTTTTGTTCTTCTTCTGTCTTAGGACACTTATCAGAAACCATCTGTAAGTGTGATCCTAAGGGTACTGAAGTAGGTTTTGTTTGCTCTATATTGAATTGAGCTAGGATTTTCCTTATGTAATTCCTCTGAACAAGCCATAATTTTCCTTCCCTCTTATATTTGATTATCTGCATTCCTAGAAGCTTCTGAGCTTTCCCTAGGTCTTTCATTTCAAAATGAGAGCATAATTCAGTCTTAACTTCTTGAATTTTATTCAAGTTCTTCCCTGTGATGATGAGATCATCTACATGAACTAACATAAACACTGTTTTAGTCATTCCTAGATTTTTGTAATATAGGCAGTAATCATATGAGCTTCTGATGAAGTTCATGCTAGCAACAACCTCATGGAACTTCTTGTTCCATTGTCTAGGTGCTTGTTTGAGCCCATATAGGGATTTTTTGCAATAGGCAAACATAGTCTAGCTTATTTTTATCCTCAAATCCGATTGGTTGCTTCATATATATAGTTTCCTCTAGCTTTCCATATAAGAAAGTTGTCTTAACATCCATTTGATGTATTTCTTAATCATATAGAGTTGCTAGGACTAGTATAAGCCTAGTTGCTAGGACTACTAGGACTAGTATCGTCTGTTTATACCCTTTAGCTACAAGCCTAGCCTTGTATATCTTAGGTTCTGCTTCTGTCACTCCTTTTTTCAATTTGAACAACCATTTGTTCTCAATTAGCTTGACTTTAGGAGGTCTAGGCACCAAAGTCTAAGTCATGTTCTTCATTAGAGAAGAATATTCCTTTTCACAAGCCTCCTTCCACTGTTTAGCATCATTACTCCTCATAGCTTCTTCATAGGTTTCAAGAGCCTTATTTTCTATAGTTTCAGCCACAAGACAAGCATATTCAACCAAATTTGAATCAAAGTACCTCCTATTTGGAATTATTTGTCTTGGTTGTTTATCCCTTGTAAGTTGATAGTTTTGTATGCTTCCTTATTCATTAGCTGAAGTTGTTTGTGGGGTTTCTCCTTCACCCACAGCTTCATCCACCTCTGTCCTTAGTTCATGATGTGTTGAGCCTTGCATAGGCTCCACATCAGTAGGTTGTGGACCACTTTCTTCATTTTCTGGTGGCACATAGAAACGGGCTGATTGGTTTGATGTCCCTAAATTCTCCTGAATTTCACTTTGGAGGTTAGAATTTTGTGAATTCTTGTTCAGCAGAGGGAATTCATCGACCTTAAAGATGACATCTCTGCTAATGATTGTTTGGTAGGCTCCCTTTTAGAGCAGTAAGAGTTTATAATCCTTTACATTTTCTAGATATCCTAGGAACACCCCCTTGACTGCTCTAGGCTCTAATTTTCCCTCTTTTTGATGTGTATAGGCTGCACATTCGAAAGTCCTAATGTGTGTGAGTTTTGGCTTCTTGCCACTCCAAATTTCCTAAAGAGTCTTATAGTCATTAGCTGAGGTTGGAAGCCTATTGATTAAATTGGCTGCTGTCTTAATTGTTTCTTCCCATAGAGAATGTGAGCAACCTAAAGAGGGGAGCATGCATCTAGTCTTTTCTAGGAGGGTTCTATTTAATCTTTCAACCACTCCATTCTGTTGTGGAGTTGCTCTTACTATTTTATGCCTTAGAATTCCATTCTTACTGTAGTATTCCTCAAAATCTTTATTGCAATACTCTAGTCCATTATTAGTCCTTAGGCATTTCAATTTCCTCCCAGTTTGATTTTCCATAAGAGTATGCCATCTTATGAAAATCTCCAGAGCTTCATCCTTTATCTTCATAGGGTAAACCCAATATTTCCTTAATTTATCATCAATTATGGACATAAAATACAAGTTCTCTCCTGCTGTGGGGACTTGATCTGGCCCCCAGAGATCACTGTGAGCATATTCTATGATCTCTGTGGCTCTCTTAGCTCCTCTTTGAAATGCTAACCTGTGGTGCTTTCCTAGCACATAGGATTCACAAAATTCTAACTTCTGAAGGTTTTCTTCAGGGATTAGACATTGCCTAGAGAGATGGAGCAGGCTTTTGTTGCCTGCATGACTCAACCTTGCATGTCATTGCTTAGTTGTTTCAAGGTTTCCACTTTCTGAAATCTGATTTATTTCAGTTGAGCCTATAACATAGTATAGACCACCCCTCTCCACTCCTCTAATGATGACTTTCCCATCCCTTAGGATTTATCTAAGTCCATCATTAGACCTTATCTGAAAGCCTTGCTTATCAAACAAACTTTTAGAAATCAGATTTCTCCTTATTCCAGGCACAAATTTGACATTGCTTAGGATCCTTCTTTTTCCATCAAACTTGTTGATGGAAACACTTCCTATGCCCTCTATACTTTGTTGCCCAGAATCTGCCATTTTAACCTTAGCAGTGACTGGTTCAAATGTTGTGAACTAGTCCCTATGAGGAGTGACATGCATAGTGCACCCTCAATCAAATATCCATTCTCTACTAAGGTCCTCACAATACTCAGTAGTTACGGCCAGAATTTCATCTCCATTAGAATCTTCAGGTTTTTCAACATTACCTGAAATTCCATTTTTAGCTGCCTTATCCCTCTTCTTTTTCCTACAATCCTTTGCAAAATGTCCCTCCTTATCACAGTAAAAGCATTTCTTCCCTTTACCTTTTTTCTTCTTTTCATTTTCACCTTCCTTAGAGTGTTTTTCTTTGCCATTTCCCTTATGCCACTTTCCTTTCTTGCTATTTTTCTTATGAGATTTCTTCTCACAGTTATTCTCTACAAACATCACTTCAGCCTCTTTCTTAAAAGGATTCACTTCAACTATCTCTTCCATTAGAGAATCTAAAACCCTCGTTACAGTAAGTAATTCTCCACTAGCATGCTTAATTACCTTCTTGAATGCATTAAATTTAGAAGGTAATGCCTTTAAGATTACTACAACTTGATGTTCCTCTAAAATGTTCTCATCTGTAGCTTCTAAATCTTGAACTAGCTTAAAGAAGTAGTCTAGGTTATCATCCAAGGAGACTGAAGTGTTCATCTTGTAGTTAGCAAGATTGTGAAGAAGTGTCATCTTGTTAGGAAGACACTTCTTGGCATACAATTCATCAAGTTTCACCCAAATCTTCTATGCAATGTTACAATTCTGCACTTTTCTTATCACTGTTGGTGATAAGTGAAGCATTAACTCGCAATGTGCAAGTCTTTGCATCTTTAGCTTCTTTATAAGATCAACCTCTAGGTCATACTTATCATCTATAGCACCATAACAGTCATAAGATTCAAGAAGAGCTTGCATCTAGAGTTTCCAGATGATAAAGTCTTCTTTACCAGAAAATATATCCATTTCCTTTCCTACCATGATTGTTGTAATGTAAATAATCTTAAAGACTTTACTTACTGACTGTTCTTAAATGAATCTCGATGCTTGAAGAGTCCAAGAAATGTCCTAGGAAGTCTTGAATGCTCTGATACCACTTCTGTTGGGATAACTTTGCTTTACTGTTGATCTTTAAACACTGAACTTGATAAAGATTGTTATTTTACAGATATAAAACTTGTAGAAAAGTAAAGTGACTAGATTTACTTATTTCGATAGTGAATTACTGTCTACATCCAAGGTTCCCACTTCAGCGGTGAAGATTTCACTAATGAAGAAGAAAATGAAAGAAAGATTTACAGAATTTGAGTGATATTTTGAATCACTTACAAAAGTCTCCAAACTCTTCTAGTACTTACTGTAAGTACACTAGCACACTCCCAAAATCCTTTTCTTTTCACTATTGATCTTACTCTCAGATATTGAATACTGTGAATGAAAAATGCCAAAAATTATTGGAAATATGAAGTTTCTGTCTCTATTATGTGTCTGATGCTTCTGTTTCTCTTGTAGATGAAGACGATGGCTTTCAGATGAGTTGCTTGAATAAGACATTGATTATGAGCCTCCTATGTGACTCTTTTTAATGTATCTTCTTTGTTGTGCGTATTGTGTTATAGTTGCTGCGTTTTGCTGTCTTTTGATCATGTTATACGACAGTGTATTAGGATTATTCTAACTTGTATGAAAACGACTGTGTTCTGTATTCATAGACTTGAGTTTATTCACGTGTTAGTCACTTAGCTATATTTCTTGTCTTCATCTGAGAGAACATTCAAAACGCTTTTCCCTCTTCTTTCTTCGACACTTCATACACCATCATGTTTCTTTTTTGATTCTTCAATTTCCTTCTGTATTTCTTGTTTCTGTGTTGTGGTTGTTGGAGTATACGTGATCTCTATCACACTTACTTTTGGAAACAAGAAAAAATAAGGATGTTAAAACAAATATGTTTTCATAATTTATTTTTGTAAAGATTACAATAAAAATTTTAAAAATAAAAAAAAACACTCCAACTTTTTTAGAAGAAAAAGATGAAACATGATGAGCAAGAAGAAGACGACGAAGTTTCTAAAAAAAAAGTTCAATATTATAATATTTCATTTTTTAATCTTTATACAAATAAAAAATTACTCATTTATTGTAGCATATTTCAATTTAAAATATCATTGAGCATATAAATGTGGTGCGTGGTGTTAATAGTGCAGAGTAATACGTTTCCGTATAAAATTAAATGTGTGAGTTATATATTTTGAGTAGTAGTATTTTTTGTGCAAAAACGTGGATATATGGAGTCTTAGTATAGTTTATATTAGCCATAATAATCTTTGTACTTAAGAATGTTATCCTCGTAATAAAGTGAATGTTCCATTTATTTATTACGAGTGTTGGTATATTTTTTAATATGATGATGATAGATATTTCAGTATATTTAATACATTTTTATTTACATAGTATTTACAATTTTCACTAAAATATTTTTAACATTCGCATCAACACAATCATCAAAGCCTAAATTTCCAAGCTCAATCTTGAAGTTGAAGGTAAATAAGTAAGTATTTCATCTTTTCCGTCTTTTGCTATGAGATTAAGCGTGTAATATTCCTATAAAAATAATAGTGACTCTATTTAAAAAAAGAAAAATTAGTATAAATGAAAATGTAATAGATTTTATTAAAAAAGAATTTTTGTTTTAGAAATTAGTTATTACAATTGGAAAAACATAACATTTGTATTTCTTTGAAATTGTTGTAGTTTTTTAATTTTTTTTAAAATTACAATAAGAAACTTGAAAAATAAATAAAAACTTTTTAATTTCCTTTTGAAAATAAAGATAAAGCATGATTATAAAATAAAAAAGATAAATT
The DNA here is from genome assembly GCA_027563885.1 of Erythroxylum longipes. Classification (NCBI taxonomy): domain Eukaryota; kingdom Viridiplantae; phylum Streptophyta; class Magnoliopsida; order Malpighiales; family Erythroxylaceae; genus Erythroxylum; species Erythroxylum longipes. Next base: position 26,463 of record JAOQMS010057445.1, read on the forward strand.
TATCAAAAATATATTTACTATTATTTTTTAAAAATTTTATAAATAAAATTACTTATTTACTTTTTATAGCATAATCTAATTTAAAATATCATCATCATTATCAACACTTACTTAAAATTAGAGTTGTCAATTTGGGTCCGGCCCGGCCCGACCCATTGGCCAGTTGACGGTTTTTGGCGGCCCGCAGGCCGAGGGTGGACGGGCTGCGGGCCAGTCCTTGGCCCGTGAAATAGTGGACGGGCGACCGGCCCTGTCCTTGGCCCGTGGCCTGCCCATCACAATTTTTTTTAATTATTTATTAAAATAATTAATAAATAATTTAAGTAAGTTAAAAATTTGTAATTAATGTAGTTCATAATT
>JAOQMS010057476.1:0-26809 GCA_027563885.1 Erythroxylum longipes
GCACAATTGAGTTGGATTTTACAAACGAATTAGGTGGGTAATGTATTTATAATTATTGTGCAATTGTGCAAATTCTTTCTTATGTGTGTGTATGGATTTGCTTACATTGGAATTCTTAAAATTGAAATCATTGTGAATGTTTGAAAATGCATGATGAATTATGATTATGTTATGCCTTGAAAAGGTTATGATATTTGTATAAAAAGGAAAGAAGAAAAGTAAAAGAAGCATGAAATTTGTTTGTGATTGGGCAAGAGAGGAACCCGTTTCGTTAGTCACTTGCACTTTGACCTATAGACTTCTCCCGGTTGCTCGCTTAAGGCCACGAGATCTTAAGAAATCGGACTCATTTTATTCATGGAGTAAACTTCGGTTTCTCTGTTTTGTCTCACAAAACTCTCGAGCCATTTGTTTATGCATTGCATTTTTGAATTGTCAAATATGATGCATTTGAATGTGGTGTTAAATGGCTAAAGTTTATGTTATGTGTTATGAGTTTTGAGCTAACTTAATTAATGCTTGAATTGCTATAAGGATTAAGAATTTTTGAATTGGTAACTATACCTATACATATGCTTGAATTATGGTCAAGTGCTGATGGCTATAAATATATTATCCACTGAACTGTATAGCTCAACCCATCTTTTTTTACTTCTCAGGTGCAGAACAAGACATTTAGCAAATCCTTGCAAGGCATCGGAAACTCCAAGATAGTTAGAGACTTTTGTGTTAAGTTAGTGAACTTTTTTGGATAGCTTTATAGGCATATCAAACATGAGCATCTTTGGTATTTCGTTTTAAGTTTGTGATGTGTATGATGATATGTAACTAAAGCTTGATTAAATATTTACTTGTTTAGCAATGAGAATGAAGATTTGAGGATTTGCTGTTGTGTATAATGATGGTTATGAAAGGGGTATGAGTATGTGATAGTAAATTGTTGTTTGGTTTAGAATAATATGTTAGAGATTGGAAGGGTTGTAGAGGATTAATTATTTGAGGGGAGATTTAAGAATTTAACAAAAGTACTTAGTAGTTGAATTGATATGAAGTGTATGTGTATTTTAGTGTTGAAATGTTGAGTTAGAGTTGTAGGTTAGAAGGTTTCACCGCAGCGAACTTTTCCTGAAAGGTGTTTTCATCTCCATCTCGTGACTTCACCACGGCGAAGTTATAGGTTGTCCGTGGCGAAATTTTCCCGAGAGGTCCCTGGAAATATTTCTTGGTTTTACCGCGGCGAACTTTCCCCGAGAGGTCCTAGGAAATATTTCCTAATTTCGCTGTGGTGAAACATTTAGTTTCCTGCGGCGAACCTGTGTTTTGACCCTCCAAATGGCAAAATCTCTTTTTGGAGTTTTCATGATTGTTATAAATCTAGAAGTCATATTCAAAACCATCCTAAGACAACCTTAATCTGATCTCTCTAGTGAAAGTTATGTCAATTGTCCCAAGATAAGTACAATATGATTTAAGACATAACCAGGTTTGACTCGTTTGGCCATAACTCCATCATCTGATCACCAAATGAAGTGATTATTGAACTAAGAGATTCCTAACTTATTTCTCTATCTCTCCATAAAATTTTGGTATCCATTGTAGTTGATTCCAAAAATATTGACGGAGAGAAAGTGGGAAACGACCAAAGAGCATGAATTGATTGTTTTACTGAACATACTTCGGTATTCTAATAATATCTTGATTGGTAGAGCTCCGAATAAGAAGATTATTGTTTCAAAATAAACTAGAGACATGGAGCTACCATTGTTCAGAAGAAGTAAATTTGTGATTCCACTGCCAGAATTGGTTTTGGCTAGAGAGGTCCCATGGAAATAACCTTATGTGATTATACGTTCACGTCTTTTGTTATTCCGGATAGTTGGGCTCTAGAAACGGGGTCTAACAGTTAATTTTGGAAATTTGCTATTATGTACCCGTTGTGACTAAAAACATTGTATCTGTTTCATGTCTTAATAAATTGGGATTTCATTTAACTTTTTCAAACAATGGTTGTTCAATTAAATTGAATGAAATGTTATATGGTACTGCTACATTGTGCAATGGAATTTACATATTAGATATTTCCAATCCAATTTTAAATATCAATGACAATAAAAGAAAAAATGAGATAATCTAAAATCATCTTACTTATAGCATTGTCGACTTGGCTATATAAGTGAGAAACGCATGATTAAACTACACAAGAATGGTGGCTTAGGGTCATTTGATTATGAATCATTTGACACATGTGAATCCTGCTTATTAGGCAAGATGACAAATTATCTTTTAAAGGAAAGGGTAAATGAATGAATGGGTTATTAGAGCTAATACATTCTGATGTGTGTCGTCCGATGTCCATTCATGCCAGAGGTGGTTTTGTGTACTTCATTACTTTTATCGATGATTATTCATGATATGGGTATATGTATCTAATGAGATACAAGTCTGAAGCGTTTGAAATGTTCAAACAATTTAGACATGAAGTAGAGAAGCAACTCGGTAGGCGTATTAAGACACTTCGATCAGATCGAGGTGGTGAATACTTAAATGAGGAATTTCTAACTTATCTCAGAGATAATGGGATAAAATCCCAATAGACTCCAACTTATCGACCACAACATAATGGTGTGGCTGAAAGGAGAAATCGAACCTTGTTGGACATGGTAAGGCCAATGATGGGCTTAGCAGATCTACCAAAATCCTTTTGGGGTTATGCATTCGAGACTGCTATTTATGTGACAAACAGAGTCCCTTTAAAGGCAGTTGAAGTTACTCTATATGAGATATGGACTAATAAAAGGCCCTATCTTTCTCATATGAAAGTTTGGGGTTATCTGGCTTTTGTGAAGTGGATTCAATCAGACAAACTTGAAGTGAAGTCTGATAAATGTCTATTTATAGGATATCCTAAGGAAACGATTGGATATCATTTCTATAATGCTTTAGAGCAAAAGGTGTTTGTCTCAAAGCATACTGTCTTTTTAGAGAAAGAGTTTCTTCTAAGAGAAGACGGTGGGAGCAAAGTTGAACTTGATGAAGTTCATGATGCTCAAACAAACACAAATCAATTGCCTGAACCTGAAATTGTTGCTCACAGAGATGAGACAATAGTTGAACCTTCTGACACACAACATGTTCATAGGTCAAGTAGGATACGTAATGTTTCAGAGAGATATGGATTTCTCATAAGTGAACGAAATGACGTATTGATCATATAGGACGATGAGCCTACAACCTATGAAGAGGCTCTTAAGAGTTTAAAATCTAAAAAATGGATTCAAGCCATGAAATCCGAAATAGATTCCATGTATGAAAACCAAGTATGGACTTTGGTTGAGCCATATGAAGGGTTAAAATCCATAGGGTGCAAGTGGATTTTTAAGAAGAAAATCGACATACAAGGTAATGTGATTACCTATAAAGTGAGCTTAGTCGCTAAAGGTAATCGTCAAAGACAAGGAATTAACTATGATGAGACATTTAACCTCGTAGCTATGCTTAAATCCATTAGAATACTCCTAGGCATTGCTGCTCATTATGATTATGAAATATGACAGATGGATGTAAAGACGAATTTCCTAAATGGAAACCTAGTTAAGGATGTGTATATGATACAACCTGAGGGCTTCATATCTAAAGATGGTATAAACGTATGCAAGCTTCAAAAATCAATTTATGGATTGAAGCAAACATCTAGGAGTTGGAACATCTGATTTGATGAGATAATCAAAGAGTTTGGTTTCTCACAAAATCCTGATGAACCTTGTGTGTAAAAGATGGTTAGTAGGAGTGGTATCATATTCCTTGTGTTATATATGGATGACATATTACTAATAGGAAATGATATCTCAAGTTTGTAATCAGTCAAAGTTTGGTTGTCCCGTAATTTTTCCATGAAAGACCTTAGAGAAGAAACTTATATATTGGGAATAAAGATCCATAGAGATAGATGAAGGAAGTTGCTAGGTCTTTCACAGTCAACATACATAGACAAAGTGCTAAATAGGTTTAGCATGGAGCCATCCAAGAGAGGGTTTCTTCCCATAACTCATGGGATAAAACTCTTAAAATCTATACACCCCAAGAAACAAGATGAGAGGAATCACATGAGTATGATCCCGTATGCTTCGGCAGTAGGATCGATTATGTATGCTATGTTATGTACAAGACTCAATATATCGTATGGTCTAAGTGTTACAAGAAGATATCAATCGGATCCTGGTGAGGGTCACTGGTTTGCTGTCAAGAATATCCTAAAGTACTTAAGAAGGACTAAAGATGCATTCTTGATATATGGAAATGGAGATATCGTAGTGAGTGGGCATACAGATGCCAATTTTCAATCTGACTAGGATGACTCCAAATCCCAGTCAGGTTATATTTTTACACTGAATGGTGGAGCAGTCAGTTAGAAGAGTTCCAAACAAGAGACAATTGCAGATTTGATGACCGAGTTAGAGTACATTGCAACTGCGGAAGCGGCAAAAGAAGTTGTTTGGATTAATAAGTTTGTCATGGAACTTACAGTGGTTCCTAGAATAGTAAACCCAATATTGTTATACTATGACAACAATAGGGCTATTGCGTAAGCCAAGGAACTGATGCCTCATCAGAGATCCAAGCACGTACTCAGGAGATACCACCTGATTAGGGAGATAAATGATAGGGATGATGTGAGGATAGAGAGAGTGCCCATAGATCAGAACATCGTTGATCCTTTGACTAAGCCACTTCCTTAAGCAAATTTTGATTCTTGTGTACTCGCCTATGATATTAGACACAAAAGCGATTGGCTTGGGAGATTGTTAGAGTAGTGCTCTAAAGGCAATCAGCTTTAGCACTTTTGTACAAACTTTATTTTGATTAATAAAATAAAAGGAATTTTTCGTTGATTTGATATTCATTTATATGTGAATTGATATTGATCTTAAATCGAATTAATGACGTCTATGATACAAAACATAGCATAAAGGAAATCATAATGAGATCATGATAATGAGATTCCTATTATGTGCAATTATTTTAGTATCTAAATAATCCCTAGTCATAGGATTAATAATACAAGACATTATTAATCCGAAAAGAATAGCACATATTATTAATCCTTGGATACTAATCCTGTGCTTTGACATCATTCCTTGTTACCTCAAGATGAGGTCACTCTTAGGATGGTTATTGGGTACAACTATTGGTATTCAAAGGTAATTGGGTAACCGATAAAGGATTCACCACTCCTAATAGAAGGAGATGATACTCACGGCCTCTTGTTGGGGTCATTACTCAAGAGTCTCTGTCTAGAGCAATTATGCATCATAAAGAGAGTCTTCAATGACATATAGAGTACTGAGAACCTAGGATAAGAACTAACATCACTTGGACTAGATGTAACATAGTCAGTCTAGTGGGAGTTGACACATATTCCATACTCTAAACCAGTTGGGGTATAGTATGATGAAAGGACGAATTACACGGTAATTGTCAATGGAAAAGTTCATAAGTTGGATAATTAACTATCAAAGAGTTTGTATGTTAATCCACTTATATTCTGGCAAATAGGCATCATGAAATCCTTCATGATGTGTTTGAATTAAGAGTTAATTCAAGTGCCTAAAATAGTCGGGAACCTAAAGATCACATGCATAAAAGATCAGATGAAAAACAAGTGTGTATGGACTATTTTAAGCAGGCCACGATCATGATTCATAGGGCCACGATTGTGACAGAAGCTGCGAAGTGATATATAAGTGAGTTCTTCAATTATGTGCATGAGTTCCTTCACTTCTTACACACTCAATTGATAGAGAAAGGGTTCTAGAAGAGTTCTAAATAGAGTGAGAAGTGTTCTTGAGTTATCTTCATGCAAGATTATGCAATTGTTGTATAAATCTTACATGCATGCAAGATAACCTTGATCTATCTTCCATACTGAACATCTACTTGAATTCATCAAGTTTGGTGTTCTAAAACCCTTACACATTGTTTCATCTTCCTTCTTTATGTGTTCTTAGGTGATCAAGGAAGGGCTTCGTGTTTGTAACAACCCAAACAAGGAGAAGAATCAAGAAAGAAGGAGATACACAAGGTAAAAAGTTTAGTTATTTCATGTTCTTTACATATCCTTGCATACATGTGAGATTTTGTGTTTTCGGGTTGTCTGGTGTCAGAATCTTGATTCCAACACTTCCGCTGCATTTGTATGCATGTGATGCATGTAACCATAGTTAACAACAATTAGAACTGTGCCATGACCAAACTACTCATCACAACTCTACACTTATTGTTATCATTACAAGTCATGAACATGTCTTTAGGATCCAAAAAGGCTTTAATATTTAACTTTCCATGTTTTAATTTTCTTTATTGATGAATTGAAAGAGCATAATCCCAATAATAAATGTATTCAAAAACTCAATTATATGACCAATGTATAAGCATCCATTTGATCATTCTATTAAATTAGTTAGTGAACAAAACATTATATCTACTTGATATCCAGAAGAACATTTTCATGCGAATATTAGATTAAATTGATTTATTTTAGAATCAACACTTCCTCTATTTATCAATCATAGTGGGACTTTAAGTGTGAGTGGGAATCCCACATTGGAAAGAGATGAAATTATTGAGGGGCATATAAATTGAAAGAACCCATAAACTTAATGCCTTAAGTTTTTGGGTTGGAGTGTGGTGTCAAGACCTATAAGTACATTCTCTCACTAGACCCATGATGTAGATCTCTCATGAAAATGGGCTCCTCAAAGCCAATAAGTGGTATCAGAGATGTGGTTGGAGGATCCTTATGTAGGGAAAATTACTGCTTTTTTGATTTAGGGAGTAATTGGTGTGAGAAGAGAATAGGTGAAAATAGTGCTTCCAAATTTCACATTCCCGTGTTTAATAGGAAAATAAACATTTGGGTGTGGAAGAGTACTATTGAGGAGTTGTTGGTATAATAAGATTTAGATGCAACTTTAGAAGCGGACAAGCCAGCGAGTTTGAATGATGCCAAGTGAGCATTGATGAAGAAGAAGGCGATTAGTATGATTTGGTTTATAGTTTAAGAGATCAAATGCAACTACTTGAGTGAGACGGATTCAAAAGCTTTGATGGATAAGCTCCAAAGTGTGTGTGCCTCCAAATCATTGACTAACATCTTGTGTTTGAGATCGAAGTTGTACCAATTGAGGGTAAAGGAGGGTACAACCTTGCAGGATCACATTAATTTGTTTAATCAACTAATGGCCCAGTTGAAAAATGCAGATGAGAAGATTACCGATCAAGAACAAGATCTCTTATTGGCTTCACTACCCAAGTCCTGCTAACCCGTTATTATGACGTTGCTTATTGATAGGGAGAAGATTACACTTGATAAAGCTATGGCGGTATTGAGGGAGAATGAAAGGATGATGACACATGTTAATGGAGGTTCTCCAGGTGATGGTGATCGAACACTAGTTGTGAGGGAGTTTGAGAGAGGGAGGAATCAAGAGAGAATGGGAGAAAGCTCAAGGAGTAGATCGAAATCACACGTGAAATAATTTAGTAACGTGGAGTGTTACTATTGTAAGGAGAAGGGCCACACCCAAAGACATTGTCCAAAGATGATGGAGGACTTGAAGAGTCTCCATTTGATGCAAAAGAAGAAGAGCAACACTAAAGAAGATGATGATGGTGATTCCACTAATATGGTAATAGGTGATGGTGATGGTGATTTTTTATTGGCTACTCATGGTGAGTTGAAGGAGGGCTAAGAGACTTAGGTGTTGGATTCGGCCATAATGGTTTATGTTTGTAGAGACCAAGCCTTGTTTGATACTTTGCACCAAGATGGGGATTATGGCCACATCAACATAGTAGGTAATTGAAAAATAAAGGTCCAAGGCATAGGGACCATGAATGTGAGCTTGATGACTCAAACCTTCCATAATGTGAGGTATATGCCAAGTGCTCGTGAATTGACAAAGCACGTGCATAGATATATTAATAGTGGGAGGTGGTGCAAAGTGTACCGCAATGCTCGCTTAGTGATGCAAGGGAGGAAGGCTGACATCTACATTTGCTATATAAAATGCCATTGCATAAAAAGGGACAAGGTCGTGAAGAAGAAGGTCTGATTCTCAGATGAGACAGAGGTGTTTGCTGATTTAGGTCGAGGGAGGAATATGTTGGGTATCTCCCTAAATCCTAGATACTAACTACATGAGTTTTGTAAGGGTAGGCTTTGTTTTACTTATAATGGTGGCCCGATTAGTAAAGAGTTCTTTGATTGGCCCATAGGTGGTAGGTTTTGGTGGCTTATTGGAGAAGCTAATTCATGATGAGATAAATAAGCTTTACCCTTTTTTTTTATAGAGAGGGTTACCTAAAAACCATAACAAAAGACGAGAAAAAGAGAAGTCTACTTTATTGTTTTGGCGTATAGGATGGCCGCTATTTGGTGAGATAATCAAAAGGAAGCAGATCATCATCGACAGGTATTCGCTGTTGGTATCTCTTGGGTTTATAGAGAGTACTAAATTGATTAAGGTTTTCAATTTGTACTAAAACCTAGAGATAATTATACTTGTCGTTGAGATTATTGTTGTTGGTTGTCGATTGTACTCTTGATTATTATAGTGTATTGATTTTAGTCTGTGGAGATCCAGATCCTAGCTTTTCCCCTAGTTGATAAGGGTTTTTCACGTAAATTGTGTGTGCATTAATTTAATTTCTTGCACTTTATTTCTCTTGTTATTATTGTTGTTGAGGTTAAAGTAACTTTTCCTAACAAATCATTTCTCATAAAATTCTCATAAATATTACACAATTCTAGTAAATTTTAAGTGATCCTAAATAAAATAAAGTTCAACAATACATATATAGGAAGAACAAGATTAAAATCACAAATTTCTCAAATTGTCTCACCTTTGCTTGTAAGTCACAATCTATTCCTCTGTCTTCACTTCTTATTGTCTTTACTTGAGCAACTTTACCCTTTACAGATGGTGCGAAGATGGAAGATGATGATGCATTCATAAGCTATAGAAGAGCAAAAGTTTAGTCATGTCAATCAATGATCAAAATAAATGAAGCTTTATTCAATGATCAAATGCATTTGAAAGGGGAATACCATATGGCAGTTATACCCTTTGATTTATGTCAATGTTCGTCTCATCAAACACTTGGATAAGCAATTCTTCTATTTTTTCTTTTAAAGCATCATCAATGGCATCTCCCATCACCTCAATCACCATTTCTATCTTCTTATTTTGTCTCTCAAATACTTTGTATAATTTTCTATAGAGACAGTAAGTGCTATTCATCTGGCCCATCACCTATGTCTCGTCTTTCACTGGTTCTCCCATTACTTATGTTGATTTCATTATTTGAAGTACATTTAAGTTCTATTTTAGTTAATTATATACCAAAGATAAAATTAATGGACGTATAATCAACTAAACTGTAAAGCTAAAACAAAAGAAAATAACAAAAGAAAATACCAAAAAATCCCTCAAAGATGCACTTAATTAAGCACAAATTATATCTCATCTTTGAATCTATGTTTTTATTATGAAAACAATGTAATTTATAGTTTAATTGATTCAATTGTACAATATTTACTCCATGACCAATTTAGATTGTAAAATAGAACAACTACTGTGATGGGTATAATCCTATGAGGATCCCATTTAATAAAGCAAACACATGCAGGGGGTTGAATTGTGTGTAAAAAAATTTGCAATGTACTTGAAAATTGATAATATTCTCTTAAACAAAATAAGTCTATAAATAGAAGGGTCCTATCAACTTTCAAAAAGATCCTATTAATGTTGAAAACAAAAAGATCCTATTAATTGAAAGGAGCATACTAGTGCTCAAAAGGAAAAAGAGCATGTTGATTGATAGAAGCCTGCTAGCACTCAAAAAGAAAGGAACCTATTAATTGATAGAAGCCTGTTAACTCTCAAAACGAAAAGAGTCTGTTCATTGTTTCAAAAATGAAAGGAACCTCTTGCGATATAAAACAGAAGGAGCTTATTGTAAAATCGAATGAGCCTCTTGTAGGTTGAAAAAAAAAACATTATAATGCAAAAATTTAAAAGTTAAGAAGGAGAGTGACACAGACGATTTATATTGGTTCGGCTTATAAGGAAGCCTACGTCCAGTCCCTAGGTATTCAACTTGAGTATTTCACTATAAACTCTAAGTAGTAAATTTTCATAAGCCTCTCCAAGCTCACAATTACATATTTTTCAAGATTCTTCAACTTTCCACACTCTTAGTATTTAACAAACCTCCATAAGCTCTCAAAAAGAAATGTATGAAGGATTTAACAGTCTCTCTCAATAGAGTGATTTCACTTTCTAAGGCACAAAGATTTTGATACAACTTTCAAGAATTTTGATGTTGCTAACATATTTCGCAAGTGTATGTCTCTTTTTTTGCAAATATTGTGGCTTCCTCTTTAAATAGACATTTTCCTCAATTAGCCGTTGCTTAATCTTTGATATCATCTATGTTAAAATCTTCGATATTCATACATTAAGATAAATGTTATGTCCAGGCTTTCGGAGCTAATTATTCGAATTAGTAAGATCCTACAAGAAAGGAAGCAATTATCCTATAATTATATTTCCTTTTAAGAATTATATTGTTACCTATATCTCCCCCTTTTTGATGATGACAAACAATAATAGATATATTTTCAAAATTCAAATAATAATAAAGGATTTTGAAAGATACTTGTAAATTTTATATATTCTTACTCACATTTATAATTAGAAGGAGCTTGACTCCTAAAGGAAGGAGCCTCTCTTTTGTATATCCCATATTTGAACTTCACAAATTCAACAACATTTCAGCAGCAGCTAGCAGAATATATCATTAATAACAAATATATCATCAAGGCAATATTGAATATATATCATAAATGCAAAGTAAAATGCAAAGTATATCATTAACTATTCTCCCCCTTTGTCATTATCAAAAAAATAAAGGGAAAGAGTAACTAAGGCATCAAACAATATCATAAGTATGTAAGGACAAACCAGGAAAAAAAATACAATCATTAAGAAGATTCAGTCATTTTTCTAAGCAAAATCTATATGTCAAGAATCTGATTTTGTATGTTGTCTATCTGGTTGCGCATTTGATCTTGATTAGAAATAACTTCCTTCAATTTTTGAAGGATCTGATAATTGGTGCTTTGGTTGCTCTTTCAATTTTCTTTTCAACCCACACATTGTCTTTGAGCTTGTACCTGAGTTGGTAGGGAATGGAAGAATGGAACTTACCAGGTGCATACCAATCTAGATTGTCAAAAGACACTCCATAGTAGGCAAAAATTTTGGTTAGTAGCATCCCATATGGTAAACCACCAGTTGTATTCTTGTGACTTCCCTTATCCACCATAAACTTCAGAATCATTGTTGGGAGGTTCATTTTGTTTCCTTTTAAAAGATTGTACACCACACACATATCCAGGTGACTGCAACTTTCTACTGAGTTGCTCCTTGGAAAAATTGAAGTAACCGAAATGAATGCAAGGCATCTTGGCAGTATGTCCAAATGTGACACCAGGGTCTTCCTTTATGGGCATTCTTATTTTGTAGACATATAAAGTCCACAACCTCTCCTAGATCAAGGCAAACAATGTCCCACTTATGACAGGGAAGATCAGTCCTACCTACGGGAAGTACATTTACAATGTTTTCCAAATTTTCTTTTATAATCAAGATCTCACACTTACTGACCCAAGAAATTATCGTCAACTTTCCATCAATTTCTTCTTTTCTCATGTTCCATCACACACTGTTTCATTCAAGTTCAAAAAAATTTCCCAACCAATAGAAATCAATTAGGAAGATATGGGAATACAGATTTCATCAAACAAGTTGAGAGGCAAGATGCATCCAACTACCACCTTTCTCTTCTTGTAGTACATCTTATACCTTGATTCAACTTCCATCGATTGAAACAACTTTATTGAAGTTGAGGACTCTCCCTTCTAGAGTACGATGAGTTTTTTTTATTTTGGCCTTTTGGCCTTAGGGACTTCTTCAAACATGGCTTTTTCGAAAATTGTCTCATCCTTAACAATTAGGTCCTCAATCTTTTCTTCCAATATAGGTGCTTTTCCTTTTCTTATTTTTCCTTTTTTTTGTAAATCTTCTTCTTCTTTCTTTTCAGCCTCAGCAGTTTCTTCTTATACAGCTTGCTTTGCCACACTTGCTCTCGTCTGTGCTCTCCTTATTAACTGAGCTAGTTCTTCATCTGAATCATCATCATAAACAACCCAGTGCACTTCAGGCACTTTCTTATCCTCAGGATCAGGTTCAAGAGTAGAGGAAGGAGGTGCATAAGTTTTGGAAGAGAGTGCAGAAGGAGTAGGAGTGGTTAGAATAAGGATGGATATATGAAATCTTACTTTTCTTGTTTACTCCCCCTCACTGGAGGACTTTTCCTCTGCTTTTTTTCCTTCTTCTTTTTTCTTCGTCTTCTTCTTCTTCTTCTTCTTCTTCGTTTTCTTCTTTTTATTTTTCTTCTTCTTCTCCATTAGAGTCAGAGACATATTGTTCTTCAGCTAAAGGTTCGTTGTTTTTAGAGGATGAGTCTGAATCTGATTCTGGGGATAACATGGCCAAATTTTGTCTTTTTCTCCCCTCTGGAGTTTCCTGAATGGGTTTTTCTAAATTTTAGGGCTTAAAGGAAACAGAAACAGGTTCAGTAGGAGTGGTCAAAAATCCTACTATTGGAGACAGAGAAGAGGACTCAGAAACTAGAGTTTGTTTATGGCTGGAAGTTGAAGCCATGGTTTTCTTCTGTCCCTTTGATTACGTTCGTGCCATTGAGGTTTAGGAGTTTTTGAAGGAAAGAATAAAGATAGGGTAGAAAGTTAGGTGCAGAGAGGAAAATAATGACACTTTTAAGAAAAACAACGATGAATAGAAGATAGAAGTCTATTTCTGGTATATTAAAGGATTTTTGAGCATTGATCTTGTGTGAAGATAAGCAGTCGTACGTGCCAAAAGAGGAAGTGTGATCATTTGCGTTTCTTCTGTCAAACACTTACAGAGAGCTGTCAAAAAAGAATGTGCATTTTTAAAGTTGAAACGACGCCATAAATAACTTCCCTTTTAGGAAACGTGTACCTTATTATGTCAAACTAAGAGGAGCCTTCTAAAAACAAAAGGGGCCTTCTAAACTAGAAGGAGCCTACTAAACTAAGAGGAGGTCTTGAAACTAAGAGGAGCCTTCTAAAAGATCAGACTACAAGGAGCCTAACAGAAAAGAAATAGCATAAAATATTTATACAGAAATAATATTAGGTAATCTGCACATACCAACTTCTTTTCTTAACACGAAAAATCTATCTTCAGAGAGCGGCTTAGTGAAGATATCATCTACTTGATTTTTAGTATTAACATACAAAAGATCAATTGTTCCTTCTAAATCATGATCTTTAAGAAAATGATGCTGGATTTCTATATGCTTAGTCCTAGAATGATGCACATGATTTTTTGAAAGATTTATTGCACTAGTATTATTACATGATATAGGAATATGATTAAATTTCAGAGAGAAATCTTTGAGTTGATGCCTTATCCATAAGATTTGAGCACAACAGCTGGCAACTGCTATATATTTCTCTTCAGTTGTTGAAAGTGTTATGCAATTTTGTTTCTTGCAAGACTAAGAAACTAGACATCCTCCAAGAAATTGACAATGACCACTTGTGCTTTTTTGATTGACTTTATCACCTACATAACTTGCATCACAATAGCTAACTATGTTAAAAGAATCAGTTTTTGGATAACATAATTTGAAATCTACAGTTTCGTGAAGATATTGAAAGATCCTTTTAACTGTTTGAAGGTGGCTTTCTTTTGGATTTGATTGAAAGTGTGCACAAAGGCACGCACTAAGCATAATATCTAGTCTTGAGCTTATAAGATATAGTAGTGACCTAATCATTCCTCTGTACTTTTTCTCATCCATAGCCTTGGCTTCTTCATCCTTATCAAGTTTAGTTCCAATATACATAGGAATACCCATAGGTTTAGCATTCTTATAATGGTACTTCTTGATGAGTTCCTTTGTGTATTTATCTTGGCTAATGAAGATCCCTTTTCTATTTGTCTGATTTGTAATCCGAGAAAGAAAGATAGTTCTCCCCTACATTAATGCTAAGAATTCTTCACAAAAAGATTGATTAGTAATACCAAATAGTATGTCATCAACATATATTTGCACCATGAATAAATCATTCTCCCTTTTTTTAATAAATAAGGTTTTATCTACCTCTCCTGTTTTGAAGTTATTCTCAAGAAGAAAATTACTTAACCTCTTATACCATGCTTAAGGAGCCTGTTTTAGACCATACAAGGCTTTAGTCAACTTCATTGCGTAGTCAGGATGGTTTTCATCTTCAAAGCCTGGAGGTTGCTTAACAAACGCTTTTTCGTTAATATATCCATTTAAGAAGGCACTTTTAACATCCATTTGGAATATTTTGAATCTTTTATAATATGCAAAAGCAAGTAAAATTCTAATTAATTCCAGTCTAGCAACAGGTGCATAAGTCTCATCAAAATCAATACCTTCGTGCTGATTATAACCTTGAGATACAAGTTTAGCTTTGTTTCTTACCACCTTACCATTTTCATCAAGTTTGTTTCAAATACCCAACAAGTTCCAACGACTGACTTGTTTTATGGATGAGGTACTAGATTCCAAACTTTTTTTTGTCAAACTGGTTTAACTCACCTTTGATAGCTGAAACCGAATTTTCTTCAGTAAGAGCCTCTTCAATGGTTTTTGGTTCTAATTGTGAGATAAGGGCAACAAAGTTGTTCTTGAAGGATGATTTAATTCTTAGACTTTTAAAGGGTCTCCTAAAATGTACTGATGTGTATTAAGAACTCTCCATTCTTTTGATGTTCTTCGTTGTATAGGCACCTGCCGAGAGGAAGGAGTATGCTTTGTCCTGGCTTCAAAAGGACCTTCTTGATCTTGTAATTTTAAAGGTACTGTAGGTGTTGCTTGAGTTTGCAATGTATTTTTGGGAGCCAAGGGATGCTCTTCATCATCTGAACCAGCTGTTCTTGTCGAAGGTAGTACTTCATCAAATACTACGTGTATTGATTCTTCTATCTTCTTTGTTCTTTTGTTGTAAACTTTAAATCCTTTACTAGCAGTACTGTAGGCTAAAAAGATGACTTCATATAATCTCCCATCAAACTTTCCAAGATTGTCTTTTCCATTATTTAGAATGAAACACTTGCAAACAAATGCTCGAAAGTAAACGATATTCAATTTTCTTCCTTTCCACAACTCATAAGGGGTCTTTTTTAGAATAGGTCTTATAAGGCACCTGTTAAGTATGTAACAAGCAGTTGCCATGACTTCTGCCCAATAACCATAAGGTAAACCACTTTCACATAGCATTATCTTGACTATATCAATGAGAGCCATGTTCTTTCTCTCAACAACTCCATTTTGCTGAGGAGTCATTGGGAATGAAAATTGTGAGATATCCTATTTTCATTATAGAAATCTTTGAATTTTCTGTTATCAAATTCTCCTCCATGATCAGTTTGAATAGATGTAATGCAATATCCTTTTTCAATTTGAATTTTTCTGCCAAACTTCTCAAAGACTTCAAAAGTATCATCCTTATTTGATAAAAAATAAACCCATTTAAATCTAGAATAATCATCTACTATAACAAAGTTGTAATGTTTACCACTAAATCTTTAAGTCTTAATGGGACCAAATAAGTCCATGTGTACAATTTCAAGTGACTAGTTTGTAGACACGATGTTTTTAGGAGGGAAGCTACTTTTAATTTGTTTTCCTCTCAAACAAGCTTCGCATACCTAGTTATTCTCAAACTTTAGGTTAGGAATTTCTCTCACTGACTCATTTTTAGACAATTTTAATAAGATTTTTATGCTAGCATTTCTAAATCCTCTATGCTAGATAAAAGAATCCTTTCTTATAGAAACAAAACATTTGATAATCTGTGAAGACCTATCTTCCATTTGAGCGTAGTTTATGTTTTGATTTCTAGGACCAATAGAAACAATATTTTCATTAAGATTATCAATAATTTCATAATGTGATGCATATAAAGTAACTCTATAACCCTTATCACATAATTGACTTACACTCAACAAGTTATGTTTCAATCCATCAATATAAAGAACATTATCAATAGAAACAGAGTTAGAGTCACCAATTTTACCAATTCTAGTGACTTTTGCCTTATTTTTATCAACAAAGACAACATTACCTACATCTTTCCTTTTAATATAGTTGAAATGTGATATTTCACCTATTATGTGTCTTGAACAACTGCTATCAACTATCCACTGATTTCTCTCATCTATATGTTGAAGCATATCTGCAGAATGTATTATCTTATTTTAGGTACCTAAATTTTTCTTAGTCCTTTCTCGTTAGTAATTTGACCTTTTAGTCTCCATATATACTTTTGAGATAGTTTCTTCATTTTACAAAAGTAAAATGAGTGACTAATATGACCGTGTCTACCATAATAATCACACAAAACCAATGAATGATAATTACTATGATTTTTTCCATTTATTAGGTTCCTGTTGTTTTGGCTATAACTACAGATGGTTTTAACAAAGAAATTCTTGTATAGCCTAATATTGTTGTTTTCATTATATCCTATTTTAGCCTTTTCAAAAACACCTTTACCTCTCCCAATTAATGCATCAAGATTGTTCCTACCATTAACAAAATTGAAAAGATTTTTTTCTAAAAAACCAACTTTTTCTTCTAAATGTTTTACCTTAACAAAATCATTTTCAAGCAATATTCTCTAACTGACTTACCTTTTCTTCCAAGAATTCCTTTCCAGACACTTTTTTCTTATTGTCATTTTCAAGAGACATAATTTTAGACAACAAATTTTTATTCTTAGATTCTAATGATTCAATCTTACTCATCAAGGATGCATCATTATTTTTAGACCTCTCAACCTTTTAGAAATATTGCACTGTCAATTTTTTGTATTGATCATACAGTTCATGATATGCATCTCTTAATTCATCAATTTCAATATTGGAGTCAGAATAATATACCTCGTCATGTTCGAATTCAGCCATAAAGCAAATGTTGCTGACTTCTTTAGGCTCTTCTTCTTCAAAGTTTTCAAAGTCCTTATCTGACCAAGCTGCAGTCATAGCTTGCTTTTTGGGTTTTCTATTTTTTGATTTGTGCTTTTGAAGAAGATAACATTCTAGCCTTATTTTTCTAGGTTTCTTGTAGTAATAGCATATGATTTGATTGTTTTGTGTATTGCTATTACAATTGCTCCCTTTTGATAAGAACCTGTTGTTTTCAGTTTTCTTGTTTCCATATCTTTTCTTCATCAGCGTCTTTTTATAGAAGCAGTCATATTTTCTAACCATAAATTTGAATTCGTCATCATCATCTGTTTGCAATTCAGTGTCTCTTTCATCTCTATTTGATTCATCAGCTACTTTTAGTGTCATTTTTTTTTGTATGAGGATCCTTTATGTTGCCTAAGATCATCTTCATGGATCATTAAGTTTCCTCTTAACCAGCTGAGTGAGATAGTGTCGAGATCCTTTGCAGTCTCTAGAGCTATCACCTTAGGTCTCCATTCCTTTGGTAGTGATCTTATAATCTGTCACAAGCTCGTCATTGGGATATATCTTACCTAAATTCTTCAAGGCAGCGATGACATTGTTGAAACATCCAAAGAATTTGTCTATTGTTTCTCCCTGTTTTATGTAAATAGATTCGTATTAATGCAATAAAAGACTTATTCTATGTTTCTTTACCTCATTCGTTCCTTCAAAGATGACTTGTAGTTTGTCCCACATTTCCTTTGTTGTACAACAGTAAGATATCTTTTCGTACTCTTCTGGAGATAGTGCATAGAAAAGATAATATCTTACTTTAGCATTTAGCTGTGCGTTTCTTCTATTAGCATTAGTACAAACTTTTATGCCATCAGCAATAAGAGGTGTGGCTCCAACTTTGATAGCTTGCCAGATTTTGATATCTACAGATTTAAGAAAAATAGTCATTCTCTCTTTCTAATAAGAGTAATTGTTTCCATTGAAATAAGGAGGCTGTGAGACTAATTTTCTTTCAAGGCTTCTCAAATTGTTTGCCATGATCCATCACTTGTTGTAAAACACAATAAATGTGAAACCTAGCTCTGATACTAAATGATAAAACAAATACACCCAAGAGAGGGGATGAATTGTGTATTAAAAAATTTACAAGGTACTTTAAAATTGATAATATCCTTTTAAATAAAATAAATCTATAAATAGAAAGGTCCTATCAACTTTCAAAAAGATTTTATTAACATTGAAAACAAAAGGATCCTGTTAAATGAAAGGAGCCTATTAATTGATAGAAGCCTGCTAGGGCTCAAAAAGAAAGGAACCTATTAATCGATAGGAGCCTGTTAACTCTCAAAATGAAAGGTACATGTTAATGGATATGAGCCTGTTAATTGTTTCAAAAATGAAAGGAATCTCTTGCGATATAAAACACAAGGAGCCTATTGTAAAACCAAAGAAGCCTCTTACAAGTTGAAAATACAAACACTATAATACAAAAATTTAAAAGCTAAGAGAGAGATAGTGACACAGTCGATTTATACTGGTTCGGCTTATAACGAAGCCTATGTCCAATCCCTAAGTATTCAAATTGAGTATTTCACTATAAACTCTAAGTAGTAAATTTTCACGAACCTCTCTAAGCTCACAAGTATATGTTGTTTAAGGTTCTTCAACCTTCCAAACTCATAGTATTTAACAAACCTCTACAAGCTCTCAATAATAAATATATAAAGGATTTAGCAGTTTATCTCAATAGAGTGATTTCACTTTCTAAGGCACAAAGAGTTTTATATAACTTTCAAGAATATTGATACTGTTAAGGTATTTTGTAAGTCTATGTCGTTTTTTTGCAAATGATGTGACTTCTTCCTTAAATAGACATTTTCTTCAACTAGCCATTGCTTAATCTTTGATATCATCTGCACTGAAATCTTCGATATTCAGATGTTAAGATAAACATTATGTTAAGGCTTCCAGAGCTAATTATTCCAATTAGTAAGATCCTTCCAGATATCATGGAACCATTTCTAATTAGGTAAGTTCATAAAGAGGGTTCCTACAAGAAAGGAAATAATTATCCAATGATTTTATTTCCTTTAAGAATTACATTATTGCCTATATAAGGAAATAAATTTAATTTGAATTTTGAAATATTATAAAATTATCATCAAAATCATTAAACATAAACCTTAAGCTAACACCATTTACTTTGTTGCCATATAATCTTTAGTGATGACATTGTATCTGAACAAAAGATACTGCAATACTCAACTTATTAGCTTAAACTGAAAGGAAGAAGATAAAACTAAAAAGTTGAAAGTAGAGTGTATTGTAGTGATTTTCTAATATATGTTGTTGTACAACCCTTACTGTATTTATATATGGTTCGAGATAAGATGAATCAATTTAACTTTGATGCAATCTAAACTAAATAATTAAGTTGTGCATGATTTAATCAGAGATGATTAGATAATGTGTAATGCTTATCAAAACTAAGATGATAATACAACAGAAAAGATTAGGAAGATGAGTTGTTACCAGCCCCTTACAAGCTAATGTTCGAAAGAACAATAAGCCTGTGACGTAACTTTAAAAAATGAGTAGACAAATTTCTCTTATTGTTTCCATTTTAGAAATTATATTGACAGAGGCAAAGTGTCATCGAGTGATTTATGGTGTTTGAATGGTGGAGTGACGGATCTATCAATATACATGATTAAGTCACACATAAGTAGTATGACTTTGACCTGACTTCACAAGATTCAGTAGTTGTAGTTGTCAAGAGTTGTAGTAGTAAAATTGGTGATGTTGGTAATTAGTAGTGAAGTGTTGATATTCTGCATTATGAGATTTTGCTTATAGTAGTATAGTATGGCTATGTTTATGGCTAGTATACTAGTGTAGTCGGGTTATGTTTATGACTAGTATAGTAGTGTAGTAGGACTAGGTTTATGGTTGGTATAGTAGTGTTGTAAGACTGCATTTATGGCTGGTATAGTAGTGTACTAAGGCTAAAAAAAAATATTCTAAGGCTAAAACCATTCTAAAGCTTGAAGATGGAAGTTTCTCCCTGGAGAAATAATCTATATATTTGTTTATTTAGGTCTTTGTTTTGGAACTTTGGTAAGCTCATCTGTAAGGTGGTTAAAAGTTTTGGACAGTGGTGAGTTAAAAATTAGATGGTCGGTGTTGGTTAGAGGAGATTTTTGCATGTGTTATGGATGAAAAATCCATGAGATGGGTGCTAGCGATTACTGCTTTCTATGATGGCATGTTCGAAGAAGTTGGAGAAAGCATATGGTGGCTCCATATTGCCAGGCACATTGGAAGTAGCTTCAAGCTCCAGTATGATGTCGATGGATATTATGCTTTGAGCTGGTAAGAAGTAGGTGTCATTAGCATTTGTGAAGATTGCTGAAGGCACTTTCATAATGATCGGTGAAGTGAAGATGTGATGGTGCTACCATGAAACACATACATGAAACTCTATAAGTTAGGGTGGCTGGGAAAAAAAAGAATTAGCTCAGGTAGGCTCTGATACCTGAAAGGAAGAAGACAAAACTAAAAAGTTGAATGTATAGTGTATTGTATTGATTTTCTAATATATGTTCTTATACAACTTTTATTGTATTTATACATAGTTTGAGATAAGATGAATCAATTTAACTTTGATGCAATCTAAACTACATTATCAAGTTATGCATGATTTAATCTAAATTAAGATGATCTGATAATGTACCATGCTTATCTAAACTAAGATGATCAAATAATGTATGATGCTTAAACTAAGATGATCAGAAAATGTAAGATGCTTATCTAAACTAAAATGATAATATAACAAAAAATATTAGGAAGATGAGTTGTTATCATAAGCAATCCAAATATTGGTTGCATTTACAATAAAACTAGGGAAAGGGATTGCATAAACTAGTGTTGTAGTTTTAAATATCATCTAAAATGATGCTAAGAAAATTTTCAAAAATAACCAGTATGAATAAGAAAGTTCAATTGCTCAAAAGAAAAGAAAGTATAAGAAAGTATATTTTATACATCAAGTAGCATTACTAAGTAACTTATACGCAAATTCTACATAAATTACAAAATTTCTACAATCAATTTGATCTCCATATTAAAATCACCATTAGCACTACATATATCGAGCTCTGTGTTGGAAGCAATAGAGGAGAAGAAAAGAAAGGATTAACTTAAAAAAATTGTTTTTTATATTTTCACTTCTTATTTCCATCTCATAAGAACTGATTGTAAGTCTTTTTATAGGCTAAATATGATCTACTAATCAAAAGAAACGTATGAAATAGAATTCTAAACAACATGCTTTATAGCTAAGCAACCTTTAATAAAATAGCTATAACTTTCTTTAGAAAAGTCCAACGAACCTGAAACTTGCCCCATTTAAAACTAGACTTAATAGGCTTTAAATCCATATTTAGTTCACTAATAAAAACATCTATTTGACTTCTCAAAACTTATCTTACATATCATTATTGAAGATAAGAATCCATGTTTAATTAATTGAAGAACTCTCACATAACTCCAACCATCTCTCTAAGCTGGTGAAATCTATCTTTCTTGAGGGGTTTTGTAATGATCAAGAGTGTTGATGTATATTTTACCTCAACCTCCTTTTTAGCAATGCAATTCCAAATAAAATGAAACCTTACATCTATATGCCTACTTTGATTATGAAACACTAGATTTTTTTCAAGAGCAATGGCCAATTTGTTATCCACCATAATTTTAGTCACTATTTTAAGAAAAATAAAGTTCACCTAGCAATCTCCTTATCCATATCTTTTTACAAGCACCAGGATTTGTAAGAACATACTCCGATTCATATGTTGGGAGTGTTACAAATTATTGTTTCTTTGAACCTCTTAAAATAACATTTTCTCCAAAGAAAAATATAAACCTGGTATTACTCTTCTAGTCATTAATATCACTGTTATAATCACTATCACAATATTCTTTTAAGTGAGCCTCATTTTAGGATGTATGAAAATGGCATAATCAAGAGTACCTTTCAAATATCAAAGAATTCTCTTTACGGCTTGCATGTGTTCTTTATTTGGATTACCAATAATTCGAATCACTAATCCCATGACAAATAATATATCAGGTCTAGTATATGTCAAATACCTCAGGCTTCCCATAAGGCTTATAAATATGGTTGGTTCAATCTCTCTTGTATATGACTCTTGAGAAATAAACATCTCATCAATTCATTATTTTACTTCTATCCCCAAATAATATGACATAAACCCTATATTACTCATCTTAAATTCTCGTGCCATTGCCTTCTTAAAATCGTCATACCCTTGTGAATTATTTCCTGTAAGAATGAGCTTATCCATATAAATGCACACAAACAAAATATCATTTTTCTTTTTTTAACATAAACTCATAAAGTGCATATTCATAAACACATCCTGAGAAACAATTCTCATGAAGATATTTGTTGAGGCGACTATACCAAGCTCATGGCACTTATTTGAGGTAGTACAATGCCTTTTTCAACCTTATCACCTTATCTTGATGACCTTAAACCATAAATCCTTTCTATTGTTCCACATATACTTCTTCTTCAAGGGCACCATTTAGAAAGGCTAACTTCATATCCATTTGATGATTTGTCCACCGATTTTATGCTACAAGAGCGACCAATAACCATATTGTCTCTGAGCGAGAAACAGGAGCAAATACTTCTTCATAATCCACACTATACTTTTGTTTATACACCTTTGCAACTAGTATCACCTTATGCCTTTCAATTTCTCCTTTCTCATTTTTCCTTACCTTATAAATCCATTTAATCCCAATTACTTGATGACCACTTAGTAGTGTAACAAAATCCTAAGTGTCATTTTTCTCAATGGAATGAATTTATTCCTCCATAGGTCACACCCATTTCTTGTCTTTAGCAGACTCTTCAAAACTTAAAGATTCATCATGTGCAGATAGACAAAAAAATGTTCTCACCGTCTATTCTTTTTATAACATCATAGAGATCTCCTATGCTTCAAAATTTTTAAGCTTGTTTGCTTAATCTTGTTGAGGAAGGTGTGGAAGTAGTTAAACTCTTCCTTTAGTTTCTTGGACCTCATTCTCGTCTTCTCCCATATATGGAAGAAAACTATATGTCTCTTCTTCTTGAACATTCCAATCCCATGAAGCCTCAAACTCCACATCTATAATCACAACTTTCTAAAAAAATTATACCCTTTAAAGTTCTCAACATAGCCAATAAACACCAGCTTCCTGCCCTTATCATTAAGTTTTTTCCTTTTTTATTCAAATACATGAACATAACCAATAGATTCAAAAACTCTTAAGTGCCTCACATTGTCTTCCATCCACTCCATGCTTCTTTAGGGTTTATTATCTCCAAACTCCTTGTAAGTGGACAGTTCTAGAGATAAATCACACATGCAACCGCCTCGACCTAAGACTCCTTAGGCATATTCTTACCTTTTAGCATCGTCCTTGCTATGTTAAAAATTGCCCTTTTCTTTCTCTCTACAACCATATTTTGTTGTTGTGCTTTTGGGACTGTCATACGATGTCAAATACCATTTTTCTTACAAAATACCTTGAATGCATTAGAAGTAAACTCTCCAACTCCATCAATTTTTAGAGCTTTAATTTTGTATCCAAATTTTATTTCAATAAAAACCTTGAATTTTTTAAAATGTCTCAAAAACTTCACTCTTATTTTTCAAAATAAACCCATGTCTTCCTTATGTAATCATCAATGAAGACCACAAAATAAGAGCACTTACCAAAAGATTATGTCGTAATAGCTCCACATATATTTAAATGCACAAGTTGTAGAGGCTTGGTTGCTTGTAAAAGTGACTCCTTTGGAAAGCTCTTTCTTACACGTTTTCTGATTAGACATGCCCTACACAATTGATTCGGGTGGTTGATTTTAAGAACTCCTTTCACCATATTTTTCCTCCTATCATTTAAGCCCTTCAAAGTTGAGGTGCCCAAATCTCATATGCCAAATTTATAAAGGATCCTTGACATAAGCTTTTAAACACTTCACTTATATTGTTTTCACATTTTACGTGAAATTTTGGTTCTTTATCATAGAAACTTTAGCAACAAGTCTATCATATTAATTTTAAAGCCACAAATAATTGTTCTTCATTTCACTTTGTGTCCACTCTCTAAAAGTTGGCCAATGCTTAAAATATTGCTCTTCATTTCCAGGATGTATTAGACATTCTAGATAATTTTATGGTCTCCATATTTTGTGGCCAAACTTATTGAGCCTTTTCCCTTAATCTCTACCTTTTTATCATCTTCAAAATAAACATTCCAGATCACTTTTGTACCCAACTCCATAAATTTACTTATGTCTCCTATCATTTGGTAAAATGTGCCATTGTCAAGATATCACATGAAGCCCTTTTCTATGGAGCCTTCTTTTTTAGAAAACAAAAGAGTATTACCTTCCACCTCTTTACGCTCAATAAAGTTCGTCTCCTCATCATAACTCTTAGTTTGACATTCCTAAGAATAATGACCATTCTTCCCAAATGCATAACACTCTACTTGGCTTTTATCCTTTCTCTAATTATTCTTTCTTCCTTATCCAACACCTCTTTGAGATCTCCTATCTCCACCTTCATGAAATGAATTTTGATCATCTTGCTCTTGACTGTGACCATGACCTCTACCACGACCTTGACCTCTTCCTCCTTTATAATTTCCCTTATAATTAAAGGAAATTTTTGTTTGTAAAACTTGCTCCACTAGTTTTTGTTAGGTCCTTTTCATTCTTTCTTTATGAGCTAAAAGTCATCCATTTCACTCATCAATGGTCATAGATTATATATCTTTCAATTCTTTAATGGCCACTACCACATGATTGAACTTCACATTGAGAGAGCGCAAAATCTTCTCTACAACTTGTACATCTTCCATCTTTTCATCGAGCAGTTTCATTAGATTCACCACCACTGATACTTGAGTAAAATAATTTATGATTGAATCATTCTCCTTTATCAAAATCAACTCAAACTCAGCCCCTAAAGTTTGGAGTCGCACCTTTTTTACCTTATCAATTTTGACCATAGAAGTTTTTAGATTTTTGCATTCATCCTTGGCTCTTGTCGTATTAGTTATCTTCTTGAGCATGTCATCATCTATACCTTGATAAATAATTGAGAATGCATTTTGATCTCTCTTCTTTGCTCACTATCAAGCTTTTAGTTCAGCCATGGTTGTAGTATCCTCGTCCATAGGATTGTCATATCCCTTCTTGATAAGGTCTCATAAGCCAATAAGCCCAATTATAGCCTTCATACGTGGCACTCATCGATTATAGTTTGTTTTGGTGAGTTGTAGGTATTGGAAGCTAGCATTAGTTTTGGTTGTCATTTGAACAAAGCTCTTATAGCACTTTGTTAGGAGCTATAAAAGAAGAAGAAAGGAAAGGGTTAATTGAAAAACTTTTATTTTTATATTACCACTTCTTATCTCCATCTCATAAAAATTGATTATAAGTCTTTATATGCCAAATATCAGCTACTAATCAAAAGAAACATACAAAATATAATTATAAATAGCAGACTTTATAGCTGAGCAACCTTTAATAAAATAGTTATAACTTTCTTTAAAAAAACTCCGATGAACCGGAAACTTGTGTTATTTAAAACTAGACCTAATAAGCTTTAAATCCATTTTCAGTTCGTTAACAAAAACATCTATTTGTCATCTTAAAATGTATCTTACATTCATCACTACTGAAGATAAGAAACCAAGTTTAATTAATTGAAGAACTTTGGACACTCTGTTCTCCACTTTGCTTCCCACGAATAAGAATTTTTTCGTATCCACCTTCCAACCACTTTATTATTCATTCATCAGTGCAACTTCTTTGTTCTTAATCTTAAAGTGGTAATAATCCTACTTAGGTAAAAGACACAAACCTCTCTTATAGTTTGAATTTTTTTAGAAAATCTACTAATCTTTAAAATTTTAAAAGTTTTTTTATATTTCAATTTTTTAGAAAACCCTTTCTTTTAGATTTCAGTTAGAAAATAACGATGAAACACACTCATTCAGTTAGTGACATTTGATTAGTTTACGTCTAATATTCAAACTGCATTCTTATTTTTATTTTTGAATTTAAGTTTAAGAAAAAAGATTTTTTTGAAAACTAAAAATTAGATTTTTTTTAGAATTTTAAGATGATGGGTGTTTTCTAAAATTTCTTAAAATATAGGAGAAGTTTATGTCTTCTAACCCTATATTCTTTTTCAACTCACTCACTTAGGGCCTGTTTGGTTGGTTGTTAATTAACGGAACAGAACGGAATAGAACAGAAGGGAACGGTTTATAATGGAATGAAATGTAATATAGTGAAAAGTTATTTGGGAGGGATGGAAGGGTTCATAATGTAATGTAGTGAAGCATTGTTTGGAAGATTGATGGAATGGAATGGAATGTATAATAAATGACTATTATACACCTGATATTAAAATGGTTGTTACAAAAGGTTTAACATTATGATTTTAAAACAGAAATCATGTCTAATTAAAAAGTCACGCACAACCGTGACAAATAATTTTTATATATTTTTATCTTAAAATAAAATTTTTATTATTTTATTATTAATTATATACAATTTATTATTAATTATATAAAAATATTATTATTAATTATTTAATAAA
>JAOQMS010057492.1:0-26806 GCA_027563885.1 Erythroxylum longipes
CACACAATTATTCACATTTCAACCGGGAAAATGTCATGAATGCATGTACAATCATTTACATGTGCAAAAATTCACTACTTCCTATTCATGTGCATAAATGAATGCATGAATATGTCAAAATCACTTTAAATAATTCTAACCCGATCCAAAATGACCAAAATGCCCTTTCCATAAGTGAGGGGATGTTACACCAAGGGCGCCTAGTAACCATACCAACAGGCTATTTTACCCACCAAAGGTGCTTAGCGACCATGCCAATGGGTTGTTTTGCCCAACGAAGGTATCCAATAGGTTGTTTTTCCCACTGAAGGTGCCTAACGACCGTGGCAATAGGTTGTTTTGCCCGCCGAAGTTACCTAGCGACCTTGCCAACAGGCTGTTTTACCCACTGAAGGTGCCTAACCTTTTGTTTTGCCCACCGATGGTAGCTAGCATCCATGCCAACGGACAGTGCAAATTGGTTGTTTTTCCCCTTGAAGGTTCCTAATGACTGTGCGAACTGGTTGTTTTGCCTACCTAAGGGGCCTAGCGACCGTGCCACCGAAGGTGCCAATGTATTGTTTTGCCCACCGAAGGTGCCTAGTGATCGTACCAACAGGTAGTTTTGCCCATTGAGGGTGCCTAGGGACCATGCCAACATACTATTTGGCCCATCGAAGGTGCCTAGTGACCATGCCAATGGGTTGTTTTACCCACCAAGGGTTCCGAGTGATCATGCAAACGGGCTGTTTTGCTCCCTAAAGTTCTCCAATGAGTTGTTTTTCCCACCGAGAGGGCCTAGTGATTATGCCAACGGGTTGATTTGGCCACCAAAGGTGCCTAGCAACTATGCCAATGGGTTGTTTTACCCACCGAAAATGCCCAACGGGCTATTTTTCCCATCGAGGGTGCTTAGTAACCATGCCAACGGGTTGTTTTGCCCACCAAAGGTGCCTAACGAATATGCCAACAGGTTGTTTTACCCACCGAAGGCTCCTAACGACCATACAAACCGCCTAATTAGCCCACCCAAGGCTCCTGGCGACTGTGTCAAAGGATTGTTTTGCCCACCAGGGATGCCTAGTGACCATACCAAATGGTAGTTTTGCCCACTGAGGGTACCTACCGACCGTGCCAATGTACTATTTTGCCCCACCAAAGGTGCCTAGTGACAGTGCCAATGAGCTTTCTTAGCCACTGATGGTGCCTAGCGACTGTACCAATGGCCTGTTTTAAACACCAAAGGTGCCAAAAGGGCTATTTTTCCCACTAAGGGTGCCTAGCGATCGTACCGACGGACGTGCGACAGTGCCAATGGGCTGTTTTGGCCACCGATGGTGCCTAGCAACTCTTCCAATTGGTTGTTTTGCCCACCGAAGGTACCTAGCGACTATTTCAATGGGTTATTTTGCCCACCAAAGGTGCCCAACGAGCTGTTTTTCCCACCAAAGGTACCTAGCGACTGTGCCAACGTACTGTTTTTTCCAACGAGGGTTCCTAGCGACTATGCCAACTGGCTACTTTACCCCCCAAGGTGCCTAGCGACATGCCAATGGGCTGTTTTAGCCACCGAAGGTGCCCAACGGGTTGTTTTTCCCACCCAAGGTGCCCAGCGACAGTGCCAAAGGGTTATTTTGTCCATCGAAGGTGCCCAATGGTCTATTTTTCCCTTCGAAGGTGCCTAGCCAACGTACCAACAGGCTATTTTGCCTATTGAAGGTGCCTAGCGACCAAGCGAATGAGTTGTTCTGCCCACCGAGGGTGCCTGGTGACCATACCAACGAGTTGTTTTTCCCACCGAAGGTGGACAACAGGTTGTTTTGCCCACCCAAGGTGCATAGTGACCGTGCCAACGGGCTATTTTTTTGACCAAAGTTGCTCAACTGGCTGTTTTTCCCACAAAAGGTACCTAACGGTTCTGCCAACGGGTAGTTTTACCTCACTCCAGGCACACACCGATATCATATAACCAATCAGATTCACAACATTTTCTATCAAAACAAGGTATAAAGGATTTCATACAATTCACATACCTTCATCCAGAATTCGAAACCCAATCAATCACATTATCATGATATATCACTTTAACATCACAACTTCAAAAAGAATTCACAAGCATAAAATTCATAATCATAATATTGAAATACAGATGCATATGAGACTCTCGATTCGTTATTATTTATTGTGACTGAGTGCCTTTTAGATACAGAAACAGATACTGGCCCATTGGGCTCAGTCAGAACAGAAATCACAGAGTAACGCTCTACGTGTAGAATACTGAGCTTATAGCTCTTTCAATTGGCTACTCTGGTCATAATACCTTTATTTGAACATGCATTTTATGAAATGCATCAAATAACATAATATGTCATGAATGGCATTCATATATGAAACACAAATAGAATCTCATAATTCATTGAACCTCAGTCCGGCATTCAACTTTTGTTAAACATTCAGAATTCAGAGGCAAACATATATCTTAAATTTTCAGATGCAAATATAACACTTCCATTACATTCCCGACTATTAAACTCCTCGAACCTTTAAGTCTGGAACTCATATTTAGATCACAATAGTTCAATAATTGGAAGTTAAATAGAATAAATCAAAAAATCAATTCTAGGAAGATCGTCTAGGTTGACTCACAGATCCTCCTTTTAGCTTATTGCCTTGAAGTCCCGGCAATATCTGGATGTTGTCGCTCAATGTGATCCTCTATAACATATCATACATACACACATCACAATTTTGCACAATTATGAATTTATAAATGCACATTCATGTATACTGAATATGTGCAATGCATGTTCATGACAAATTCTGGGTTCTTTATTGAATTTCTTGTCACAATGTTCATTCATACCACAATACCCAATTGATCAATCGAGAATTGTCTTAAAACATACTTTCAAGTCTCCTTTGCATGATTATTAACATAAGAAAAATGAAGTAATTTGGCAACACTTCCTTCTGAAAAATTGTTCTCCCATGTATTAAGTTTCTAATGACGCTAAGATCATCCAATTTGGTTCAGTATTCTATGAACTTTTGTCCAGTTCATAATCATACCCTAAAATTATACATCTCATATCTTTCAAGTCAGATGTCAAAAATTTACAAACTTAATACCAATTGAAATATAAGATAATGAACTACAACTTTTGTGAAGATACTTTTGTCTAATTCAAATTCTATCAATACAGTTTATTCAATATCAATAGGATATGATTTCTGTCTCGGGTAGTACTACGGCCTCAATGAAGACTCAATTTCGAGCCAGATTTTGAAATGCTTAGATACAGAATTAAATTTAGACTTCTTCAAGAAAGTTGTATCCATATGAATATACTTTAATCTGAATTAAGAATTAACTAATTTAAAATCTACAGATGAAGATATACTCAAAATACCAAAGCATGTTCAATGAAAATATTCCAGTTCACTTCCTCATTTTCATCCTAAATTCATCAATCAAATCTTTCCTGAATGACTTCAGATGGCTATATATTTTTATTGAGAGGAAGAAAATTGTGTTATTATTGGTTCAAAAATCAAGTCATTTGGAGGCCAGAATAAGAAGTTATAGCCAAAAGAATAAAGGATGTTCAAAACTATCAAACAGCATCGTGCACTACCTTTTATTCCAACTTCTTCCAGCTCTTCCCAAAATAGACCTTCGGGTCAATATTCCATGGTAATTGTGACAAGGAATGTGTAGGATTTAGGCAAAACATTCTTCTAAAAAATTGTTCCTTTATGCCTTAGGTTTCTAATGAAGCTAATTTCATGCAATTTTGTTTAGTATTCTGAAAGTTATACTAAAAACACTACAGACTATTTTCACACTTTGGCAGAACACAAATTTCATCTTCAAGCCAAGTTTCAAGACTCTTAATGACATATTTCGAATTAGATTCCTTCATGCAAAATGTATTTCAGTAAAATTCTGCATATCTCATACTCCAGCTCACTTCAAACATTCATCTGGTTATTCATATCTCTAAATTTTCTTCTTCCTTCACTACCCACACATGCATCAACACCATTTAAGCATGCAGCAATCCATAAGCATGACAATGTACTCTAATTACTCATGCATCCAATAAAGACATTAAAACATGCATAAATCTTACTTGACTAAGCTTCTCTCTCTCTCTTCTCTCTCTTCAGAAAATTTTCCAGAACTTAAGAGAGCAACAAGCTGGTTTTGGTGGATGAAGCAAAGGCAAGAAGTGTGAAATAAGTAAAATCCAAAATGGATGAAGGCTTAGAAGCATTTTTGGTGGTGGATGGGCCAATAACACTAACAAATGTAGAAAATAGGTGTTTAGACGATGGAGGAGCAAGGAGGAGATGAAGTCTTCGGTGGAGGAAAAATAAAAGTTCATAAATGCAGAAACCATTTTTCCTAATGCCTAGGTGTCCCTTTTTAAAGCTTGACACATGTCTCTGATGCATGTGTTACATGTGTCTTCCAAGTAAGGCTACCAATGTCACTTATCAATTTGTCCAATTGTCACACATTAACAGGTCCATTTATCACTCCATAATTTGTCTCGTAATTCTTTATTTTTCTTAATCTAAAACACCTTAGATTTTTAATAAATCTCTAAAATATTTGAAATGTCTCCAAAAATACAAAAATAATTCTATTACTCACCAATTTAATTATCCAAGACAATTAATCCACAATTCACCAAAAATTCTGAAACTATAACTATTATCATTATTTTAATATACACCAATTTGATTATCCAGACTTCACACCTTAATCACATTAAAAATTCACTTATACCCGAAAAAATGTCAATGAAAGCATGTACAATTATTTCATGAATGACAACATTATTCACGTGCATGTGTATGCCATATAATGCATGAAATGCATTTCTAAAGTCACAACAAATTCTTATTTATAAAGCATCCTAAGGTTTTAACCTTAATCATGGGATGTTATAGTTTTACCCATCGAAGAAGCCCAACGGGTTATTTTGCCCACCAATGGTGCCTAGCGACTGTTGCTAACAGACTATTTTCCCACCAAAGGTGTCCCAACAGGCTGTTTTTCCCACTGAAGTTGCGTGGCAATTATGCTAATGGACTATTTTACCCACCGAAGGTGTGCCAACGGGCTGTTTTTCCCACCAAAGATGCCTAACATCCTTTCCAATGGGCTGTTTTATAGACCGAAGGTGCCCAACGGGTTGTTTTCCCATCAAGGGTGCCTAGCAATTGTGCTAACGACCCGTTTTGCCCATCAATGGTGTGCAAACGGGCTTTTTTCCCCACTGAAGTTGCCTATTGACCTTGCCAATAGGTTGTTTTACCCACCGAAAGTGCCTAGTGATGGTGCCAGCGGGCTGTTTTGCCCACCGATGCCAATGGGCTGTTTTGCCCACCTAAAGTGCCTAGCAACTGTGCTAACGAGCGATTTTTTCCACTGAATGTGCCTAGCAAATGTGCCAATAGACTGTTTTGCCCATCGAAGGTGTGCTAACGAGCTATTTTTCCCACCAAGGGTGCCTAGCATCCTTGCCAATGGGTTGTTTTACCCACTGAAGGTTCCCAATGGGCTGTTTTGCCTACCGAAGGTGCCTAGCGACCGTGCCAACGGGTTGTTTTGCTCGCCAAGGCTGCCTAGCGACCGTGCCAATAGACTGTTTTACCCACCAAAGGTGCCCAACCGGTTATTTTCCCACCAAAGATGCCTAGCAAATGTGTCAACGAGCTGTTTTGCTCACCGAAGGTGCCTAGTGACCATGCCAATAGGCTGTTTTAGCCACCCAAGGTGCCCTGCGATCATG
Organism: Erythroxylum longipes; assembly: GCA_027563885.1. Classification (NCBI taxonomy): domain Eukaryota; kingdom Viridiplantae; phylum Streptophyta; class Magnoliopsida; order Malpighiales; family Erythroxylaceae; genus Erythroxylum; species Erythroxylum longipes. Next base: position 5,784 of record JAOQMS010057492.1, read on the forward strand.
CCAATGGGCTGTTTTACCCACCGAAGGTGCCCAACAGGTTGTTTTGCCCACCGATGGTTCCTAGCGATTGTGCCAATGGACTGTTTTCCCACCAAAAGTGCGCCAACGAGTTGTTTTCCCACCGAAGGTACCTAGCCACCATCCCAATAGGCCGTTTTGCCCACCAAAGTGTTAGTAGTGTGCACTAATCCAATGGACATATGTGACTTTTATACTGACATTCTGACTTATTAATAATATATTATGACGTATTCTTTTATATATGCATGAATATTGTTTATGTAATGTGATTTACATTCCATGAATAGTATTAGGCTTATGTCTTCAGGTATGTGACTTGATAGTAAAACCATAAGCATTATAATACTATTCTAAACTATCCCTGGTCAATCGTTATTGGTGGAATGATAATAAATTAAGGCTAGTATGTGTTCTAATTGATGATTACGTTTTACTGATCATGGATATGAGTTATCAAATCAGAAACATAGATATATGAAAGAGAACATATATTGGACTGACCCACAGAGAGAACACTACATGGTTTCATGTCATTAGTGATTCTCAATATGGTTTGACTTTAGTCCTCTGACCTGAAGTCATCATGGTTCCCTACATGAGGAATTCAGTGTTTTGACATTAGACTAAGTTATCTTTAACTGGATAACAAGTAGTCTTATGTTGGACATTAAATGAATCATACGGAGGGATGTGAATGACGTAGATGGGATTTGTACCTCTCTTAAATGAGAGAGATATCATTTAGGTCTCTTGACAAGTATGACTGAAGAAATGCATGGCCGTGCTCAAATGAATTGATGAGGAATCAAGAAACTATGATTAATCAAAGGTTGACATGTACCATGCCTTGTGATTAATCTTGGTATCGTGTTACAAAGGACTGAGTTTGTAACCATGGTTATAGGTTAAATTGGATTACCGATCCTCATTTGATTTGGGTAGTCATAATGTCTTGCTAGAGGCCACTTATGACTTATGGGTTTTGAAGTGTGATCAAGCCTATTACCAACATCAAATGAACCTACAGGGTCACACACAAAGGGTGATGTGATTTGGGCTTATTCTCTTAGGCTTAATTTCTTAGGTACTAAATAAATATATTTAGATATATTTATTGGGCTAGATTGAGTTAAGTTGTTGGGATTTTATTATATGAGATATAATATGGCCCAAAACTTATTGGGCTTCCATAATCCTAATGGGTTTAGGATAACAATATTCTTATTCCTAATAGGAATAGGGATTAGGGTTTCTCTATGAATAGAGAACTTAAGTCTCATTAGAGATAATACGAAAACCCTAGCCACCTAGACCTAACCGTTCGCTCTAAAGTGTTTTCGAACGTGCTAGCACACATTAGCCACTGCCCGGATCATTCATCCTCATATGGATGCCAGTAGAGGATGTTTGCATGTTGGAGTGTCTACAAATCTGAAAACAAATACCAATCTACGTCAAGACGTAATTTCGTAATGTTGTGAAATTTCGATTATACTTCTTATTGTGTAGTATGGTCCATTCCGCTGAGTAATTTGAATACTAGGGCCATAGGCGATCTAACACAAAGGTGCCTTATGACCATGCCAACGGGTTATTTTTCCCTCCGAGGGTGCATAACGACTATGCCAAAAGGATGTTTTGCCCACCACCGAAGGTGCCAAACTTGTTGTTTTTCCCATCCAAGGTGCATATCAAACATGCCAACGGGTTGTTTTTCCTATCGAAGGTGCCTAGTGATTGTGTGAATAGGCTACTTTGCCCACCCAAGGTGCCTAGCGACTGTGCCAACGGGCTGTTTTGCCCACCAAGGGTGCCTAGCGACTATGCCAATGGGTAGTTTTGCCCATTGAAGGTGCCTAGTGACTGTGTGAATGGGTTGTAACCCAAGTTACCTGGCGACCGTGACAACAGGCTGTTTTACCCACCAAGGGTGCCTAGGGACCATGCCAACGGGTTATTGGACTGTCTTATTAGATATTGCTTTACTAAATAATGCCACTGGTTGGTTTTTCTGCAGCAGGACAGCTCCTATTCCCACACCTGAAGCATCATACTTAACAGTAAACATGTTAGCAAAATCAAGTATTGTGAGTACAGGGGAAGAAACAACAACTTGCTTTAGAGCCTCAAAAGCACGTTGAGCTGAAGAAAACCAAGAGAACAACTGAAGGTTCCCCTTTTTCAATGGAGTAGTAAGAGGTTTAGCTATTTGCTGATAATCTCGAATGAAGTGGCGATAATAACCCGTCAATCCTAAAAATCCTCTAACGCTCTTAGTAGATTTGGGAATTGGCCATCTTAAAATAGCAGAAACCTTAGTTGGGTCCATCCCTACACCATGCCCAGATATGACATGACCTAGGTATTCAACTAATGACTTCCCAAAGGAACATTTCTTGTGACTGATATGAAAGTGATTTTGATGCAGAATCTCCAAAATGGACATGATGTGTTCTAAATGACTCTGCCAATACATATTGTATATTAAAATATCATTAAAAAACTAAGACGAGTTTCCAAATGAAAGGCTGAAACACATCATTCATCACGGATTGAAATGTTACCGGTGCGTTAGTAAGCCCAAACAGTATAACAAGAAACTCATAATGTCCCGAGTGAGTTCAGAAGGTCGTCTTGTGCACATCTGGAGCAGCCACTTTTCTCTGATGATAACCTGACTTTAAATCCAACTTTGCAAACAATCGAACCCTATGTAACTCATCCAGTAATTCCTGAATAACTGGAATTGGATATTTATCCGATACCGTATGCTAAGAACTGTGCCCATGGGCTGTTTTGCCCATCGAGGGTGCCTAGCAGTCCTGTCAACGGGTAGTTTTGCCAACCGAGGGTGCCTAGTGACCGTGCCAATGGGCTGTTTTGCCTGCTGAAGGTTCCTAACTACCGTGCCAATGGGCTGTTTTACCCACTGAAGGTACCCAATGGACTGTTTTGCCCACCAAAGGTGCCTACCGATCATACCAACTAGTTGTTTTGCCCATTGAAGGTGTGCAAACGGGCTGTCTTGCCTACCGAAGGTTTGCTAACGGGCTATTTTCCCACCGAAGTTACCTAGTGACCATGCCAATAGGCTGTTTTACGCACTTAAGGTGGTCAACAGGCTATTTTTCCCCCCGAAGGTGCGTAGCAATCTTACCAACGGGCTGTTTTACCCACCGAAAGTGTCTAGTGATCGTGCCAACGAGTTGTTTTGCCCACCGATGCCAATGGGCTGTTTTGCCCACCCAAGGTGCTTAGCGATCATGCCAACAGACTATTTTTTCCGTAGAATATTGCTAGTGACCATGCCAAGGGACTGTTTTGCCCACCAAAGGTGTGCCAACAGGTTGTTTTTCCCACCAAAGGTGCCTATCGTCCTTGCCAACGGGATTTTTTACCCGCCAAAGGTGCCCAACGAGCTATTTTTCCCTCTGAGGGTGCCTAGCAACCGTGACAATGGGCTATTTTTCTTACCAAAGGTGACTAATGACCATTCCGACAGGCTGTTTTCCCACTGAAGGTGACCAGTGATCATTCTAACGGGTTGTTTTGCCCACTGAAAGTAACTAGTGACCATTCCAGTGGGCTGTTTTGCCCAATGGGCTGTTTTCCACCAAAGGTGCCTAGCGAACGTGCCAACGGGCTGTTTTGCCCACCGTAGATGCCTAGCGACTATGCCAACGGGCTTTTTTTCCCCACCGAATGTGCCCAACGTACTGTTTTTCCCACCGAGAGTGCCTAGCAACCGTCCCAATAGGCTATCTTGCCAACTTAAGGTAACTAGTGACTGTTCCAATGGGTTGTTTTCCCATCGAAGGTGACAAGTGATCGTGCCAGCGGGCTGTTTTGCCTACCGAAGGTGACTAGAAACCTTTCGAACTGACTGTTTTCCTACCGAAGGTGCCCAACGGGCTGTTTTCCCACCAAAGGTGCCTAATGAACGTGCCAACGGCTTGTTTTGCCCACCGTAGGAGCCTGGCGACCGTTCCAACTGGCTTTTTCACCCACCGTAGTTACCCAACAGGCATTTTTTCTCAGCGAACGTGCCTAGAGACCATACCAATAGGCTATTTTGCCCACCAAAGGCAAGCAAATAGGATGTTTTGCCTACCGAAGGTGCTCCAATGCTATATTTTTTCCACCAAATGTGCCTAGCGACCGAGCCAACGGGCTATTTTGCCAACCGAAGGTGCATAGCGACCGTGCCAATGGGCTGTTTTGCCCATAAGGTGCCTAGTGACCGTGACAATGCGCTGTTGTACCCACCAAAGGTGCCTAGTGACCATGCCAACAAGTTTCTTTGCCCACTGAAGGAGCCCAACGGGTTGTTTTACCCACCGATGGTGCTTAGCGACTGTGCCGACGGCCTGTTTTGTACACCGAATGTGCCCAATGAGCAGTTTCTCCCACCGAAGGGGCCTAGCGACTGTGCCAACAAGATGTTTTACCCATCGAAGGTGCCTAGTGACCGTGTCAACAGGTTGTTTTTCCACCGAAGGTTCCTAGCGACTATACCCAAGGGTTGTTTTACTGGCCAAACTTGCCCTACGAGTTGTTTTTCCCACCGAAGGTGCCTAGTGACCATGCTAATAGGTTGTTTTGCCCACCAAATGTGGTTCCTAGCAACTATACCAAAGGGTTGTTTTACTCACCAAAGTTGCCCTACGAGTTGTTTTTCCCACCGAAGGTGCCTAGCGACCATGCCAATGGGTTGTTTTGCCCACCAAAGGTGCCCAATGAGCTATTTTTTACTAAAGGGGCGTAGTGGCTGTGCAAACAGGTTGTTTTGCCCACTAAAGCCACCTAGCGACCATGCCAACGAGATGTTTTACACACCAAAGGTGCCCAACGAGCTTTTTTTCCCATCGAGAGTGCCTAGCAACCATGCCAACGAGCTGTTTTACCCACCTAAGGTGCTTAGCGACCAAGCCAATGAGCTATTTCGTCCCCTGAAGGTGCATAGTGACTGTCCCAACAGGCTGTTCTGCCCACCGAAGGTACCAACGGGCTGTTTTGCCCACTGAGGGTTCCTAGCGACTGTGCCAATGGGTTGTTTTGCCCACTGAAGGTGCTTAGTGATTATTCTAATGGGTTGTTTTACCCACCGAAGGTGGCCAACGACTTGTTTTGCCCAATGATGGTGCCTAGTGACCATGACAACGGGCTGTTTTACCCACCAAAGGTGCCTATTGATAGTGCCAATGGGTTGTTTTGCCCATCGAAGGGGCCTAGCGGCTGTGCCAATGGGATGTTTTGCCCATTGAAGGTGCCTAAAAACTGTACCAATGGGCTTTTTTCCTACCGAGTGTGGCTAAAAACAGTGCCAAGGGGCTATTTAACCCACTGAAGGTGCCTAACCACTGTGCCAACAGGTTGTTTTTCCACTGAAGGTTCCTAACGACTATGCCAACGGGTTGTTTTACTCACCAAGTTGCCTATGGGGTCATTTTTCCCACTAAAGGTGCCTAGCGACTGTGCCAACGGGCTGTTTTGCCTGCCAAAGGTGCCCAATGGGTTGTTTTTCCACCGAAGGGGCCTAGCGACTGTGCCAACGTGTTGTTTTGCCCACCAAAGGTGCCTAGTGACTGGGCCAACGGGCTATTTTACCCACCGAAGGTGTCCAACGGGCTGTTTTTCCTATCGACAGTGCCTAGCAATCATGCCAACAGGCTGTTTTGCCACTGATGTGCCAAGCGATCATGCCAATGGGTTGTTTTGCCCACCAAAGGTGCTCAATGGGTTGTTTTTCCCACCGAAGGGGCATAGCGACTATCCTAACGGGCTGTTTTACCAACCGAAAGTGCCCAACGGGCTCTTTTTCCCATCAAAAATGCCCAGCAACCATGCCAATGGGTAATTTTGCCCACCTAAGGTGCCTAATGGGCTATTTTCCCATCGAAGGGGCCTAGATGCCGTGCTAATGGGTTGCTTTGCCCATCGAAGGTGCCTAACGATCGTTCCAATAGACTGTTTAGCCCACCGAAGGTGCCCAATGGGTTGTTTTTCCCACCAAAGGGGCCTAACAGCTGTTCCAACAGGTTGTTTTGCCCATTGATTGTGCCTAGTGACTGTGCCAACAGGTTGTTTTACTCACCAAAATTATCCAATGGGCTATTTTTCCTACCAAAGGTGCCTAGCGATCGTACCAATGGGTTATTTTACCCACAGAAGGTGCACCAACGGGTTGTTTTTTCCACAGAATGTGCCAAATGATCGTGCCAACGAACTATTTGGCCCACTGAAGGTGTGCTAACGTGTTGTTTTTCCCACAAAAGTTATGCCGACTGGCCATTTTTTTCACAGATTTTGCCTAGTGATGTGCCAAAGGACTGCTAAAAATGTGCCAACGAACTGCTTTTTCCACTGAAGGTGCCTAGCCACCGTGTCAACGGGCTATTTCGCCCGTCGAAGGTGCACCAATGCACTATTTTTTCCATCGAAAGTTCCTAGCAACTATACCAAAGGATTATTTTCCCCACCGAAGGTGTGCCAACAGGTTGTTTTCCCCACCGAAGGTGCTTGCCGACCATGCCATTGTATTGTTTTACCCACCAAAGATGCCCAATGTGTTGTTTTGCCACCGAAGTTGCCTAGCGACATGCCAACGGGTTGTTTTTTCCATCTAATGTGCCTAACAACTGTGCTAATAGACTTTTTTGCCCGCCGAACGCGTGCCAACGGGTTGTTTTTCCCACCAAAGGTGCCTAGCAACCGTGCCAACGGGCTATTTTTCCCATCAAAGGTGCCTAGCCACAGTGCCAACGGGCTTTTTTGTCCACCGAAAGTGCCTAGCGACCATGCCAATGGGTTGTTTTGCCCAGCGAGGGTGCCTAGCAAACGTGCCCATGGGCTATTTTTGCCCATCGAAGGTGCACAACTGTTTGTTTTTTCTACTAAAGGTGCCTAGCGGCCATTCCAATGGGCTGTTTTACCCACTAATGGTGCCCAATGAGCTATTTTTCCAACCGAAGGTGCCTAGCGACTGTGGCAATGGACTGTTTTGCCCACTGAAGTTGCCCAATGGGCTGTTTTGCCCACCAAGGTGCCTGGCCACCATGACAACGGGTTGTTTTGCCCACCGAGGGTACGTAGCAACCATGCCAATGGGTTGTTTTGCCCATCGAAGATGCCTAGCTATCGTGCCAACAGGCTATTTTACCCACCCAATGTGCCTAGTGACTATGCCAATAGGTTGTTTTGCACACCGAGGGTGCCTAATGATCGTGCCAACGGGCTGTTTTTCCCACCGAGGGTGCGTAGCAACAGTACTAATGGGATGTTTCGCCTAGCGGCTGTTCCAACGGACTATTTTACCCACTGAAGGTGCCCAACGGGTTTATTTTGCCCACAGTTGGTGCCTAGCGACTGTGCCAATGGACAGTTTTGCCCACCGAAGGTGTGGCAACAGGCTGTTTTTCCTATTGAAGGTACCTAGCGATTGTGTCAACGAGCTGTTTTTCCCGCCAAAGGTGCCTAGTGACCTTGCCAACGGGCTGTTTTACCCACCGAAGGTGCCCAACAGGCTGTTTTTGCCACCAAAGTTGCCCAGTGACTATATCAACGGGCTTTTTTGCCCACCAAAGGTGTGCTAACGGGTTGTTTTCCCCACCGAAGGTGTGCCAACGAGTCGTTTTTCTACAGAATGTGCATAGTGACCATGCCAACAAACTGGTTTACCCACCGAATGTGTGCCAACAGGTTGTTTTTCCCACTGAAGTTGCCTATCGATGGTGTCAACGAGCTATTTTGCGCATCAAAGGTGGGCAACGGGCTCTTTTTTCCACCGAAGGTGCCTAGTGACCTTGCTAATAGGCTGTTTTACCCACCGAAAGTGCGTAGCAATGGTGTCAATGGGTTGTTTTGCCTACCAATGCCAATGGGCAATTTTGTCCACCCAATGTGACTAGTAACCGTGTCAATGAACTGTTTTGCCCACAGAAGGTGTGCCAATGGGCTGTTTTTCCCATCGAAGGTGCCCTACATGTTGTTTTTCCCACAAAGGGTGCTTAGCAATTGTGCCAACAGGCTGTTTTGCCCACCGAAGGTTACTAGCGACCATTCCAACGGTCAGTTTTGCCCACCGAAGCTACCTAGCAACCGTGTCAACAAGCTTTTTTACCCACCAAAGGTGCCTAGAGTCCATGCCAATGGGCTGTTTTTCCCACCAAGGTGCATATTGACCATACTAATGGACTATTTTGCCCACAGAAGGTCAACCAACGCATAATTGTTTCCACCGAATGTGCTAATTAACCATTCCAATAGACTGTTTTCCCACCGAAGGTGTGCCAACGGGCTATTTTTCCTACCTAAGATGCCTAGCAACCGTGCCAATGGGCTGTTTTGCCACCGAAGGTAACCAACGAGCTATTTTCCCACTAAAGGTACCCAACGAACATGCCAACGGGCTGTTTTGCCCTTCGAAGGTGCCTAGTGACCATGTCAACAGGCTATTTTGCCAACCTAAGGTGCCTATTGACCGTGCCAACGGGTTGTTTTACCTACCGACGATGCCTGGAAACTGTTTCAACGAGTAGTTTTGCCAACCGAGGCTGCCTAGTGACCGTGTCAACGAGCTGCTTTGCCCGCCGAAGGTGCCCAACGAACTATTTTTCCCATCGAGGGTGCCTAGAAACCGAGCGAATGGGCGGTTTTGCCCACCGAAGTGCCCACTGAAGGGGCCTAACAACCGTGCCAATGGAATGTTCTGCCCACCAACGGAATGTTCTAGCAACCATGTCAACGAGCAATTTTGCCACCGAAGGTGCCTAACGGGCTGTTTTTCCCATTAAGGGTGCCTAACAACTGTGCCAATGGGCGATTTTACCCACCGAAGTGCCTAGTGACAATGCCAACGAGCTGTTTTGCCCACTGAAGGGGCCTAACAACCATGCCAATTGAATGTTCCACCCACCAAAGGTGCCTAACGGACTATTTTTCCCATCGAAGGTGCCTAGCGACTGTGCCAACAAGTTACTTTGCCCACCCAAGGTGCCCAACTGGTTATTCTTCCACCAAAGGTGCCTAGTGACTTGCCAACAGGCTATTTTACCCACGAAAAATGCCTAGCAATGGTGCCAAAGGGCTGTTTTGCCCATCGATGCCAATGGGATGTTTTGCCAGCGCGATGCCCTTAGTGATTGTGCCAATGGATTGTTTTGTCCGCTGAAGGTCTGCCAACATTCTGTTTTTCTAGCCAAAGGTGCCTATTGTCCTTACTCACTGGTTGTTTTACCCATAAAAGGTGCCCAACAGGTTGTTTTTCCCACTGAGGGTGCCTAACGGTTGTGCCAATGAGCTGTCTTAACCATCGAAGGTCCCCAACGTGTTGTTTTTCCCATAAAGAGTGCCTAGCAACCGTACCAATAGGCTGTTTGGCCCATCGAAGGTGACTAGCACCCGTTCCAGCGGTCTGTTTTCCCACCAAAGGTGACTAGCGACCATTCTAATGGGCTATTTTACCCACCAAAGGTGGAGAATGATTGAGCCAACATGTTGTTTTACCCACCGAAGGTGCCTAGTGACCATGCCAATGGGCCTTTTTACCCACCAAAGGTGCTTAACAATCGTGCCAACAGGCTGTTTTTCCCACCGAAGGTGCATACTGATTGTACCAATGGGCTATTTTGCCCCACTGAAGGTGCACCAACGTACTATTTTTTCCACCAAATGTGCCTAGTGACCTTGCCAATGGATTGTTTTCCCACCGAAGCTGACTAGCAACCATTCCAATGGTCTGTTTTCCCACTGAAGGTGACTAGCGACCATTCTAATGGGCTATTTTATCCACCAAAGGTGGTGAATGATTGAGCCAACGTGTTGTTTTACCCACTGAAGGTGCCTAGTGATCATGCTAATGGGCTTTTTTACCCACCAAAGGTGCCTAACAATCGTGCCAACGGGTTGTTTTTCCCATCGAAGGTGCATACTGATTGTACCAATGGGCTATTTTTCCCCACTGAAGGTGCGACAACGCACTATTTTTTCCACTAAATGTGCCTAGTGACCTTGCCAATGAACTGTTTTCCCACTGAAGGTGTGCCAACGGGTTGTTTTTCTCAGCAAAGGTGCCTAGTGACTGTGCTAACGGCCTGTTTTGCCCACCAAAGGTAACCAACGGGCTATTTTCCCACTAAAGGTGCCATGCGAACATGCCAACGGGCTATTTTTCCCTCCGAAGGTGCCTAGTGACCACGTCAATGGGCTATTTTGCCGACCTAAAATGCCTAGCGACTGTGCCAACGGGTTGTTTTACCTATCGAGGGTGTCTAGCAACCATGTTAATGTGTAGTTTTGCCAATTGAGGGTGCCTGGAAACCATGTCAATGAGCTATTTTGCCCACTGAAGGTGCCCAATAGGTTGTTTTTAGGCATCGAGGGTGCCTAGCAATCATGCCAACGGGCAGTTTTGCCCACTAAAGTGCCTAGTGATAGTGCCAACGAGCTGTTTTGCCCACTAAAGGGGCCTAAAAACTGTGCTAAGGAACTTTTCTACCCACCAAAGGTGCCTAACGGACTGTGTTTTCCCATCAAAGGTGCCTAATGACTGTGCCAACCTGTTGTTTTGCTTACCGAAGGTGGCCAACTGGTTATTCTTCCAGCAAAGGTGCCTAGTAACTGTGCCAAAGGATTGTCTTGCCCACTGAAGTTGCCTACTAACCGGGCCAACAGGCGCGTTTGCCCAATGAAGGTGCCCAACTGGTTGTTTTTCCACCAAAGGTGCCTAGTGTACGTGCCACCAAGCTGTTATGCCCATCGAAGGTGCCCAGTGAACGTGCCAACGAGCTATTTTACCCACCCAAGGTGCCCAGTGATAGTGCTAGCGTGTTGTTTTACCCACTGAGGGTGCCTAGCCACGGTGCCAACGTTCTGTTTCACCTACCGAAGGTGCCCAATGGGATATTTTGCACTCCGAAGGTCCCTAGCAACCATGCCAACGGGTTGTTTTTTCTACCGAATGTGCCTAACGATTGTGCCAACGGATTGTTTTGCTACCTGAAGGTGCGCCAGTTGGCTATTTTCCCACCGAAGGTACCTAGTGACTGTGCCAACGGGCTAATTTGCCCACCTAAGGTGCCCAAAGGGTTGTTTTTCCCTCATAAGGTGCCTAGCCACCGTGCAAACAGGCTATTTTGCCCACCGAAGGTGCCTTACGACCATGCCAACTGGTTGTTTTGCCCATCGAAGGTGCCCAATTGGTTGTTTTTTCCACCACAGGTGCTATGCGACTGTGCCAATGGGCTGTTTTACCCACTGATGGTGCCCAATGGGCTATTTTTCCCACCGAAGCTACCTAGCAATCGTGCAAATGAGCTGTTTCACCTAACGAAGTTGCCCATGGGGCTGTTTTGCCTGTCAAGGGTGCCTAGCTACTATGCCAATTAGCTGTTTTACCCACTGAGGGTGCCTAATGACCGTGCCAATGAGCTGTTTTACCCACCAAAGGTGCCCAGCCATTGCGCCAACGGGCTATTTTGCCCACCAAAGTTGCCCAACTGACTATTTTTCGGCCAAAGATGCCTAGCGAACGTGTTGTTTTGCCCACCAAAGGTGCCTAGCAACTATGACAATGGACTATTTTCCCATCAAAGGTGCCCAACGGGCTGTTTTTCCCACCAAAGGTGCCTAGCCATCGTGCCAACAGGCTATTTTGACCACCGAAGGTGCCTAACTGGCTGCTTTTCCCCAAAAGGTGCCCAACGAACGGGTTGTTTTACCTACTGAAGGTGCCTAGCGACTGTGCCAATTGGCTATTTTGCCCATCCAAGGTGCCTAGGGATCGTGGATAAGGGGAGTTTTTCCCACCGAGGGTGCTAGCAACCGTATCAACATGGAGTTTTACCCGTTGAGGTGCCTTGCAACTGTGCCAACGGGCTATTTTGCCCACCAAAGGTGCCTAGCCATTGTGCGAAAAGGTTGTTTTTCCCATTGAAAGTGCCTAACTGGCTGTTTTTCCCACCAAAGGTGCCTAGCGACCATGGCAATGGGCTGTTTTAACCACCAAAGGTTCCCAATGGACTATTTTTGCCCCCGAAGGGGCAAGTGACTGTGACAAGGGCTATTTTGCCCACCAAAGTTGCCCAAGGGGCTGTTTTTCCCATCAAAGGTGTCTAGCAACTGTGCCAACAAACTGTTTTACCCACCAAAGGTGCCCAATAGGCTATTTTACCCACCGAAGGGGACTCATGACCATGCTAACAGGTTGTTTTGCCCACTAATGGTGACTAGCAACTATGCTAATGGGCTGTTTTACCCACCAAAGGTGCCCAATAGGTTGTTTTTCGCACCAAAGGTGCCTAGCGATCGTACCAATGGGATGTTTTGCCCATCGAAGGTGTGCCAATAGGTCGTTTTGCCTACCAAAGCTGCACCAACGGGTAATTTTTTCCACCGACTGTGCCTAGTGATCATGCCAATGGACTGTTTTGCCCATTGAAGGTGTGCCAACGGCCTATTTTCCTACTGAAGATTCCTAGCGACCGTCCCAATAAGCTATTTTGCCCACCGAAGGTGCCCAGCGGGTCGTTTTTCCCACCAAAAGTGCCTAGTGACCTTCCCAATGGGTTGTTTAACCCACCCAAGGTACCCAATAGGTTGTTTTTCGCACCAAGGGTGGCTAGAAACTGTGGACACGGGTTGTTTTTCCAACCGAAGATGCCTAGTGACCATGCCAACGGGTTGTTTTTCCACTAAAGGTGGCTAGTGACCGTGCCAACGGGCAGTTTTACTGTTCGTAGGTGCCCAATGGGTTATTTTTCCCAAATAAAGTGCCTTGTGACTGTGCCAACGAGTTATTTTGCCCTTGAAGGTGCCCAATTCATTGTTTTTCCCCCTGAAGGGCCTTAAAGGCCGTGCCAACGGGTTGTTTTTCCCATTGAAAATGCCTAGTGACTGTGCGAACGGGCAGTTTTTTCCATTGAGGGTGCTTAGCAACTGTTGCAACGAGTTGTTTTACCCGCCGAAGGTGGCTAGCAACCATGCCAATGGACTTTTTTTACCCACCAAATGTTCCTAAAGGGTTGTTTTTCACATCGAGGATACCTAGCAACCATGCCAATGGGCTGTTTAGCCCAATGAAGTGCCTAGTAACCATGCACAACGGGCTGTTTTGTCCACCAAAGGTGCCCAGCGACTGTGCCAACGGCCTGCTTTACCCATCGAAAGGCCCAACGGGCTGTTTTTCCCATCGAAGGTGCCTAACGACCATGCCAACGGGTTTTGCCCACAGAAGGTGCCCAATAGCCTATTTTCCCCATCATAGGGGCCTAGTGGTAGTGCCAATGGGTTGTTTGACCCACTGAATGTGCCCAACGGGCTGTTTTTCCCACCGAGGGTGCCTAGCAAGTATGCCAAGGGTTGTTTTGCCCACTGAAGGTGCCAAGAGACCGTGCACAAGGGCTATTTTGCACACCAAAAATGAGCCAATGGGCTGTTTTAGCCGTTGAAGATGCTTGGCGACCGTGCTAATGGGCTCTTTTGCCCGCCAAAGGTTCTTAGCAACCGTGCCATCTAGCTATTTTATCCACTGAAAGTCCTTAGCAATCGTGCCAGCAGGATGTTTTGCCCACCCAATGTGTATATCGACCGTGTCATCGGACTGTTTTTCCCATCGAGGGTGCCTAGCAGCCATGCCAACCAGTAGTTTTGGCTACTGAAGGTGCCTAGCAACCATGCCAACGGGCTATTTTACGCACCGAAGGTACCTAGCGACCGTGCCAATGGGTTGTTTTACCCACCGAAGGTGGATAGCTACCTTGCCAATGGGTTATTTTAACCACCGAAGGTGCCAAACGAGTTGTTTTTCCCACCAAACGTGCCTAGCAATTGTACCAATAGGCTCCCACCGAAGTTGGCCAACAGGTTGTTTTGCCCACCAAAGGTGCCTAGCGACCGTGCCAATGGTCTGTTTTGCCCACTGAAGGTGCCTAGTGACCGTACTAACGTGTTGTTTTACCCACCAAAGGTGCCCAATGGGCTATTTTCACCTTCAAACGTGCCTAACTGGCTGTTTTTCCCCAAAAGGTGCCTAGTGAACGAGTTGTTTTGCCCACGAAAGGTGCCTAGCCACCGTACCAACAGGCTGTTTTGCCCACCCAAGGTGCCTAACGACTGTTCCTATGGGGAGTTTTGCCCACCGAGGGTACCTAGGGACCGTACCAATGTTGAGTTTTGCCCGTCAAGGTGCCTTGCAACCTTGCCTACGGGCTGTTTTACCCACCAAAGGTGCCTAGCGACAGTGCAAACGGGTTGTTTTTCTCACCGAAAGTACCCTGCTGGTTGTTTTTCCCACCAAAGGTGCCTAGTGACTATGGAACGGGCTATTTTACTCACTGAAGGTGCCCAATGGATTGTTTTTCCCCTAAACGGGCCAAGCAACTGTGTCAAGGGCTATTTTGCCAACCAAAGATGCCCAAGGGGTTGTTTTTCCCATCAAAGGTGTCTAGCGACTGTGTCAACGGGCTGTTTTACCCACCAAAGGTGCCCAATGCGCTGTTTTACCTACCAAAGGGGCCTCGCCACCCTGCCAATGGGTTGTTTTGCCCACTGATGGTGCCCAATGGGCTATTTTTCCCATCGAAGGGCCCTTATGATTGTGCCAATGGGTTGTTTTGCCCACCAAAGGTACCCAATTGGCTGCTTTCCCATCGAAGGTGCTTATCGACCTAATCAACAGGCTGTTTAACCCACCCAAAGTGTCCAACAGGATGTTTTTCCCATTGAGGGTGGCTAGAAACTGTGCCAATGGGTTGTTTTTCCTACCGACGGTGCCTAGCGACCATGTCAACGGTTTGTTTTTCCATCGAAGGTGCCGAGCAATTATGCCAACGGGAAGCTTTACTCATCGAAGGTGCCCAACGGGCTGTTTTTCCCATCGAAGGTGCCCAGCTACCATCCCAATGGGTTGTTTTGCCCGCCGAAGGTGACCAATGGGCTGCTTTTCCCATCGAAGGGCCTTAAAGGTCATGTCAACTAGTTGTTTTGCCCACTGAAGGTGCTTAGTGGCTGTGCCCGCTGTTTTCCCACTAGGGGTGCCTAGCAACTGTGCCAATGAGCTATTTTTCCCCCCAAAGGTGGCTAGTGACTATTCGAAGGGCTTGTTTTCCCATCGAAGGTGTCTAACGACTGTTCCAACGGGCTATTTTACCTACCAAAGGTGGCTAACGATCGTGCCAATGGACTATTTTACCCACTAAAGGTGCCCAAAGGGATGTTTTTCCCATCGAGGGTGCCTAGAAACCATGCGAACGGGCTATTTTGCCCACTAGAGTGCCTAGCAACCGTGCCAACGGGGTGTTTAGCCCACCGAAGGTGCCCAACCACCACGCCAATGGGCTATCTTACCCATCGAAGTGTCCAACGGGCTATTTTTCCCATCGAAGTTGGCTAACAACTGTGCCAACGGGCTGTTTTGTCCACGGAAGGTGCCCAATGGGCTATTTTTCCCATCGAAGGGGCCTAGCGGCAATGCCAACGGGGTGTTTTACCAACAAAGGTGCACAATGGGCTTTTTTTCCCAACGAGGGTGCTTAGCAAGCATACAAAGGGTTGTTTTGCCTGCCAAAGGTGCCAAGAAATTGTGCCAATGGGCTATTTTGCCTAATAACTGTGCCAATGAGTTATTTTGCTCAACAAAAATGAGCCAACGGGCTATTTTAGCCATTGAAGTTGCCTAGCTACCATCCCAATGGGTTGTTTTGCCGGCCGAAGGTGCCCAGTGGGCTGCTTTTCCCATCGAAGGGCCCTAAAGGTCATGTCAACTAGTTGTTTTGTCCACTGAAGCTGCCTAGTGGCTGTGCCCATTGTTTTCCCACTGCGAGTGCCTAGCAACTGTTCCAACGAGCTATTTTGCCCACCAAAGGTGACTAGTGACTGTTCCAAGGGCTTGTTTTCCCATCGAAGGTGTCTAGCGACTGTTCCAACGGGCTATTTTACCCAACGAAGGTGGCTAACGATCGTGCCAATGGACTATTTTACCCACTAAAGGTTCCCAAAGGTTGTTTTTCCCATCGAGGGTGCCTAGAAATCATGTGAACGGGCTATTTTGCCCACCAGAGTGCCTAGCAACCGTGCCAACGGGGTATTTAGCCCACCGAAGGTGCCCAACCACCGTGTCAATGGGCTGTCTTACCCATCGAAGTGCCCAACAGGCTATTTTTTCCATCAAAGTTGGCTAGCAACTATGCCAACAGGCTGTTTTGTCCATGGAAGGTGTCCAATGGGCTGTTTTTCGCATCGAAGGGGCCTAGCGGTAGTGCCAACGGGATGTTTTACCAACGAAGGTGCACAACGGGCTTTTTTTCCCAACGAGGCTGCTTAGTAAGCATACAAAGGGTTGTTTTGCCTGCCGAAGGTGCCGAGCAATTGTGCCAATAGGCTATTTTGCCTAACAACCGTGCCAATGGGCTGTTTTTCCCACCAAAGGTTCCTAGTGACTGTGGCAATGGATTGTTTTACCCACCAAAGGTGCCCAATGGGTTATTTTTCCCACCAAAGGTGCCTAGCAACTGTACCAACAGGCTGTTTTACCCATCGAGGGTGCCTAGTGACTGTGCCAAAGGGCTATTTTGCCTACTGAAGGTGCGTAGCAACCGTGTCAACGGGTTGTTTTGCCCACCAAGGGTGCCTAACGACTATGCCATCGGGCTGTTTTGCCCACCCAAGGTGCACAGCGACAATGTCAAGGGGCTGTTTTGCCTAGCGACCGTGCCAAGCTGCTGTCTTGCCTACCAAGGGTACCTAGCGACCATGCCAATGGGCTATTTTGCCCACAAAAGGTGCCTACTGACTGTGCCAATGGGCTATTTCTCCCACTGAAGGGGCCTAATAGGCTGTTTTTCCCACCAAAGATGCCCAATGACCATACCAACAGGCTGTTTTACCCATCGAAGGTGCCCAGTGGGCTATTTTGCCCACCAAAGGTGCCTAGGGACCGTACCAACAGGCTGTTTTGCCCACCATGGGTGCCTAACAACTGTGCCAATGGGCTGTTTTGCCCACCCAAGGTGCATAGCAACGCCATGGGGCTGTTTTGCCCACCGAGGGTGCCTAACAACCATGCCAAGGAGCTGTTTTGCCCACCAAGGGTGCCTAACGACTGTGCCAATGGGCTGTTTCACCCATCGGAGATGCCCAATGGGTTTTTTGCCCACCGATGGTGCCTAGCGACATGCCAACGAACTATTTCTCCCTCCGAAGGTGTGCCCATGGGATTTTCTTTCCCATCAAAGATGCATAGCAACCTTGCCATCAGACTATTTTTCACATCGAAGGGGCCTAGTAACCATGCCAACAGGCTGTTCTTCCCACCAAAGATGCCTAGTGACTTTACCAATGGGCTATTTTGCCTACCAAAGGTGTGCCAACGGGCTGTTTTTCCCACTGAAGGTGCCAATAGGCTGTTTTGCCCATCGAAGGTGTCCAACGGGTCGTTTTTCCCAATGAATGTGCCTAGTAACCATGCTAACGGATTGTTTTACCCACCGAAGGCTCCCAACGGGCTGTTTTTCCCACAAAAGACGCCTAGTGATCGTACTAACGGACATTTTTCCCACCGAAGGTGCCAATAACCAAGCCAACGGGCTATTTCCCTACCGGAGGTGCACAATGTTGTTTTTCCCACAAAAGGTGCTTAGCCGTCACGCCAACAGGCTATTTTGCCCACCAAAGGTGCCCAACTAGCTGTTTTTCAGTAAAGGTGTATAGCGAACATGTTGTTTTGCCCACCAAAGGTGCCTAGCGACTGTGCCAATGGGCTATTTTACCCACCGAAGGTGTCCAACTGGCTATTTTTCCCAAAAAGGTGCCTAGCGACTGTGCCAATGGGTCGTTTTGTCAACGGAAGGTGGCCAATGGGCTGTTTTTCCCATTGAAGGGGCCTAGCGGCAGTGCCAATGGGTTGTTTTTCCCACCGAAGGTGCCTAAAGGGCTGTTTTTCCCATCGAGGGTGCCTTGCAAGCATGACAAGGGGTTGTTTTGCCCATCGAAGATGCCAAGTAACTTCGTCAACGATTATTTTGCCTAACAACTGTGCTGATGGGCTGTTTTGCACCCCAAAAATGAGTCAACTGGCTGTTTTAGCCATTAAAGTGGCCTGGCGTCTGTGCCAATAGGCTATTTTTCCCACCAAAGGTTCCTACCAACCGTGCCAACGAGCTGTCTTACCTATCGAAGGTCCATAGAGACTGTGCCAACAGGCTGTTTTTCCCACCCAAAGTGCATAGCGAATGTGCCATCGGGTTGTTTTGCCCACCAAGGGTGCCTAGCAACCGTGCCAATGGTTAGTTTTGCCTACTGAGGGTGCCTAACGACCGTGCCAATGGGCTCGTTTGCTTGTTAGAGGTGTCTAGTGACCGTGCCAACGGGCTATTTCGCCAAAGTTGCCCAATGGGCTGTTTTTTGCACCAAAAGTGCCCAGCAGCCGTACCAACAGGTTGTTTTGCCCATCAAAGGTGCTGAATGGGCAGTTTTGCCCACCAAAGGTTCCTAGCGACCCTGCCAACAGGCTGTTTTGCCCATCTAAGGTGCCTAGCGACCGTGCCAACGGGCTGTTTTGCCCACCAAAGGAGCATAGTGACCGTGCCAACGAGCTATTTTGCCCACCAAGGGTAACAACCATGCCAGCGGGCTATTTTCCCACCCAAGGTGCCTAGAAACCATGCTAATGGGTCTTTTTTCCCACCGAAGGTGCCTTGTAACCATGCAAACGAGCTGTTTTACCCACCAAAATTTCCCAACGGGTGGTTTTTTCCACCAAAGATGCCTAGCGACTGTACCAACAGGTTGTTTTGCCCATCAAAGGTGTGCCAACAGGCTGTTTTTCCCACTGAAGGTGCCTAGCGATCTTGCCAATGGGTTGTTTTACCCACTGAAGGTGCCCAACGGGCCATTTTTCCACTGAAGGTGACTAGTAACCATGCTAAAGAGTTATTTTCCCCATCGAAGGTGCCCAACGGGCTGTTTTTCCTACTAAAGGTGCCTAGCCATCGCGCCAACTGGCTATTTTACCCACCAAAGGTGCCTAACTGGCTATTTTTCTGTAAAAGGTGCCTATCGACTCTGCCAACGGGCTATTTTTCCACCCGAAGGTGCCCAATGTGTTGTTTTTTGGACCAAAGGTGCCTAACCATCGTGCTAACGGGCTATTTTGTGCCCCGAAGGTGCCCAACTAGCTGTTTTTTCTAAAAAGGTGCCTAGCAACCGTGCCAACGGGCTGTTTTGCCTACCGAGGGTGCCTAGCGACTATGCCAACGGTTAGTTTTGCCTACTGAGGGTGCCTAGTGACTGTGCAAATGGGCTTTTTGCCCGCCGAAGGTGCTTAGCGACGGTGCCAATCGGTCGTTTTACCACCAAAGGTGCCCAATTAG
Source organism: Erythroxylum longipes (assembly GCA_027563885.1). Taxonomy (NCBI): domain Eukaryota; kingdom Viridiplantae; phylum Streptophyta; class Magnoliopsida; order Malpighiales; family Erythroxylaceae; genus Erythroxylum; species Erythroxylum longipes. The sequence continues at coordinate 25,169 of JAOQMS010057492.1, forward strand.
CTGTTTTTCGCACCAACGGGTTGTTTTACCCACCAAACGTGCCTAGCAACTATGCCAACGGGCTATTTTACCCACTGAAGGTGCATAGCAACTGTGCCAATAAGCTATTTTACCCGCAGAAGGTCCTTAGTGACCGTTCCAACAGGTTGTTTTGCCCACCCGAGGTGCATAGAGGCCATGCCATCGGGCTATTTTGCCCACTAATGGTGCCTAGCAACCGTACCAACGGTTAGTTTTGCCTAACGAGGGTGCCTAGCTACTGTGTCAATAGACTGTTTTACCCATCAAAGGTGCCCAACGTGCTGATTTTCGCACCAAGGTGCCCTCTGCAAACCGACTATTTTGCCTACCAATGGTGCCAAGCGATCGTCCCAACAGGCTATTTTGACCACCGAACATGCGTAGAGATCATGAAAATGTGCTATTTTACCCACCAAAGGTGCCTAAAAAACATACCAATCGACTGTTTCGCCTACCGAAGGTACCCAATGGGATGTTTTGCCCACTGAACGTGCCTAGCGATGTTGCCAACAGGTTGTTTTTTCCCCCAAAATTCCCTAGCAAATGCGTCAACAGACTATTTTGCCCACCCTAGGTGCATAGTAACCATGCCATCGGGCTATTTTGCCTATCGAGGGTTCCTAGCGACCATGCCAACGAGTAGTTTTGCCTACCAAGTGTGCCTAGTGACCATACGAATGGGCTGTTTTGCCCACTAAAGGTGCCTAGCGACCAATAGGCTGTTTTACCCACCGAGGGTGCATAGAGACTGTGCCAACGGGCTGTTTTTTCCACCTAAGGTGCCTAGCAACCATGCCAATGGACTGTTTTGCCCACCGAGGGTGCCTAGCCACCGTGTCAACTAGTTGTTTTACCCGATAAGGGTGCCTAACAACCGTGTGAACTAGCAGTTTTGCCCATTGAAGGTTCCTAGCGACCGTTTTGATTATTTTATTTTAAGAATTTAAGATGCCCAACGGGTTTTTTGCGCAACGATGGTGCCTAGCTACCATGGGAACGGACTATTTTACCAAGCAAAGGTGTGCCAACGGGCTTTTTTCCCATCGAAAATGCCTAGTAAACCTTTCCAACAGGTTGTTTTTCCTACCGAGCGTGCCTGGTAACCATGCCAATGGGTTGTTTTTCCCGCCAAAGATGCCTAGCGGCAGTACTAGCGGGTTGTTTTTCCTGGGTATGCCAACGGGCTGTTTTTCCCACTGAAGGTGCCTAGCGATCGTGCCAACGGGTTGTTTTTCCCACCAAAGGTGCCCAATAGGTCATTTTTCACACCGAGGGTGCCTGCTAACCATGCCAACGGGCTATTTTACCCACCGAATTTTCCCAACAGGCTATTTTTCCTATAAAAGATGCCTAGAGACCGTACCAACGGGCTATTTTAGCAACTGAAGGTGTGCCAACGGGTTGTTTTTCCTACTAAAGGTGCCTAGTGATCGTGCCAACGGGCTGCTTAGCCCACTGATCCGCTTCGTCTTTCTGTTTTACCCTTGGAGGTCAAATCAGAAATTGAATTCCAAGGATTGCAATATAGAATGCAACCTCAGGTCGTCTCACTTAATTGGAACCTAATGCAATGGATCTAAGCTAGCCTAAAGGTCATGAAATGCAACTAAATTGGTT
>JAOQMS010057558.1:0-53311 GCA_027563885.1 Erythroxylum longipes
ATTAAGTTTATAACTCTAATAAAAAACATAGAACATATAATAATAATAATAATAATAATAATAATAATAATAATAATTATTATTATTATTATTATTATTATTATTAAAAGATTAGGTTTAATAGATGCAATATTGCATATATTAAATTGACAGTAAAAAATAAATTAAAATATAAAGAAGTATGTTTAAAGGATATTAAGAAAAAGTTAGTATAAAGTTATAGCCTTTTCTATTGATTTTTTAAACAAACTTCAACATTTAGGATTCTTTAAATAAATAATAATATAAAAATACAATTTTTTTGTTTATTATTGTTTTAAATTTTATGTTAAATTCAATCATAGTTTAAACTATTAAATTTATTATTAGTTTATTATATATTAATAAAAATTATTAGTATGCATTTTATTTTATACTATATTTTTTTATTCTTGATATTTTTACTTCTTATTTATTTATAACAAACCTATAAACCTTTATTCTTTTCTTTCACCCATACAAACCTATAAACCTTTAATCTTTCTTTCACCCGTCCAATTTCTAAAACATTATTCTAGGCTTAACCTTCCCTAATGAGGAAGTATGATGTGAAATTGGTTACGAATGCTGGTATTTGCATTCCTAAAGGCATATCACATTTTCTTGTATTTTGGTCCGAAATTACAACCACTGAAAGAGCATTGTAGCCCCTGAAAATCATCTGCTAAGTTCATTTTTTACTCACACTACCTTATATTTTAAATTCCTTTGTTTAAAAAAACTCATGAAAAATTGGAAGTTATAGCTCTAACACTTAGAATAGATAGGATCTATGAATCAGATGAATGCTAGGATGAGCCTTTCAATAGATGAATCCAGTGCTTTTTATTCAATAAACCAAAAAGACAATGAAACACCCCCTATATGACAATCACTTGATCCACAAGATTACATTCATTAAGATAAAAATTCAGATGACAGGTTTCATAAAAATCAACAAGTTTAATAGCATAGTGATGACACGAAGGCATATATTAGTTACTACCACCACTAAAGAAGTAACCCAGAGATGATCCACCAATAGGGGCAGAGTGAACCTTGGTCGAAGGTCGATCCCAGATCCAGTAAAATAATTGTTAGGGTACGTGAACCAAGTATCAGAAAAAGGTTTCAGATATGAAAAGCAAAAAAGTTGGACAAACCACCACATGACAAGCCATTTCCTACCAATCCACGACTAAAGAGAGCACCTTATCTTAAGGCACAAGAATAAATTAAAGAGTAAAATAAAGTCATGGATGCTTCTAATCTACATGCCAAATTCTTCTAGTAAGTAAACATTCTCGTATTTCAACAGAGATTCAGGTTTAGTCTAGTTCCCAAATCCATAAAGTCACAAACTATTAAAAAGGAACTACCATTTAATCACAAAAAAAAGACAAGCCATCTTTTAACTTAAACAAAATACACCAATAATTAGAAGTCATGTTCTACAGCACTTTGAATTCCAAAAACAGATTTAGAAGACTTAACAACTTTTGCGATAAAATTAGTTATCAAAGCGTCAAAGAACAAGAAAATTGTATGCCACTAACAAAATGCTACCGTGACAAAGTTTCCAGTATTTTGTCCATCTGCACGAAGATAATTGTTTGAAGAAGTACCGTTGATACTAAAAGGGATTTGTTTAGCAACATCAACTGGATGAGGAGAAATGGTAGGTTTGGAGGGTGGTGCACTGTTTACAGTCTGGTTCTCACTTGGAGCAACAGGGGTTTTGTTTACAGGAGGAGCTGGAGCTTCACCGCTTCTAAACAAATAGCCCATTGAACTCTGGCCACCACCACTTCTAACTCCATGAACCATGTTGTATCTTCTCGTTAAACACTGCATTCAAAGATGTTTGGGAAAAAAAGATGATGAAACTAAGAATAAAACGACAATGTCTCAAAAGAAGTTCAAGTAGATGCCTACTTTGTAGGATCAAAGAGAAAAGAATAAAATCCTGAGAAAAAGTTTGATGCAGAGACATCATACTAACTTCTCTCAGTTCAATTCCCAAACAAGTGAATTATCCCTTCCATCCCTCACCCTCAGTTAAGTTTCCATTGGAAAGGGGAGCAGGGCTGAGGTCAAGCTAATTCACGTGTATTAGTTTTAGATGGATTTGAAATATGTAGATTTCTAATTTTCCACTACACATAAATAGATCCCAAAAGCAACAAAATACACCATATTCTTTGGAAATTAATCTCAATAGTGAGACACATATAGAAGTAACCAACAAGAATTGGAGACCCCCGGGTATATCCTCAATTACAAAACATATACTTACTTTAGCAAAAAACACAAAAGGCTGCACATTTTCAACTAGACTCATCGAATCCCAACTAAACACAAAGGTTGCAGAGGTAGAAAGATCTATAGAATAACCCTACAATACAAGTTCAAGCTCACAACTTTCTGGATGACATCAAATGATCGAGTCAACCAAGGGATTTTGATCTCTCCAACTCCAGTCTTTGAGTTTCACTCTTAATTTGTAACGATACTATTGTAAAACCAAGTGTTCCTACAAGGATGTAAATCAAGAAAAGAGATAAGAGGTAGAAGTGCCAGAGATATAACCACAAAAAAATTTCAACTGACGAACAATATCAATTCAAAGGTTTTCACTAAATTATTAAACATATTAGAATGATGGAGTTCTAACTGAGTTGAACCTCCCTTCACCCAGAAAATCAATCATTCAACAGAATCTTGAGAAACCCAAAAACAAAACTATGTTGCTTCAACAAAAACCAGGACTACACAAAACTATATAACAAAAAAGAATGTCTAAAAACAAATTACAAGAATAAAGATGGAACCTAAACAGTCTTGACAATCTTAAATATTCAAATCAATTAAAAAGAGAGAGAGCTTTCACTACAGTGGGCACTAATCATTGCTCGTATCCAACCTTATGAGGAACATGATTGAGAACAAATCCTCAAAGGTGGCACAGAGACATGATAAGGATTTGCTGTTGTTGTAAAAGAAGGAGGTTTGTATAAAGTAGTAATTAAATCAAGTCACCGAATGGTTAAATGTTGGGTATTCTTTGAGACAAATAAAGAAAAGAAAGAGAGAGAACACACATGAACGAGATCGTTTTTGCCTTGTCTTTAGGTAAACTTGCGAGACGAATAATCCCTTGGAAGAAGTTTCAAAACAAACTGAAACAGCAGAAAAGTGTGAACGTCTAAGATCCAAACACATTCGTAAACCACCTGATCTCGTGGAGAAGTAAGAGCCAAGAAATGTGAAGGAAAGGAGCCAAGGAAAGGAAGAAGACTCTAACGAAAACGAGAAATGAGATGGTTAAAGAGCAAAGAGTAAAGGGGGCAAAATTGACATCAAAATAAAAACTATCAGCTAATTACGTTAAAACGCTCTTGTAGAGGAGCTTCTTCAAAATCAGTTGGTTAGGTTGAATTAGCGAACCCAACCAGCTCATAACCAAACGACCCAAACAACTTTTTTATAAAGTCAACCAGTTGATTTAGGTCAATCAGTTATTTTTTGGCTGATCAGCCAATAATAATGTCTTTTATTTGTACCATAGCTATGATAATTGTGAATAATAAAAACTAATCTTAGACAAAACTAGAGTAGCTAATTAATAACTAAATTTGAAGTAGTAAAATCCAATACCAAAAGAGAGAATGAAAAATTAACAATGAATCAAAACAACTTTACAAAGATGTTTGTGGACTATTTGGTTTCTTAATGAAGGAGCTATTGCTTGGCACGGGATTCTCCCTATAACAAAGTAGTCATTTGGCTACTTTTTTTTTTTGCTATGATTTAGAAATCATAACCAAAGTTTAGCTTTTGGCAATAAAAAGATTCACCAAATGGTTTCCAATTAGCGACGCTTTCTAGAATCGTCACAAAACTTTCTAAAATCATCACCAAAGAAGCAATCTATACTTTCATGACGATTTTAGAAAGCATCACCAAAAGCAATCTACACTTTTTGTCCCAATTTTTTGCTCCTGGCGATGTTTTTCTAAAGTGTCGCAAAAGGGTTGTTCTTTGGCAATGTATTATAAAAATGTCGCCAAAGGAACCTATTGGTGACGCTTTCTAAACCTTGCCAAATGTTGTTCCTTTGGCGAAAATGTTAGAAAGCATCACCAAAGGCAATCTTACTCACCCATTGGTGACACTTTCTAAAACCTTACCAAATGTTGCTCCTTTGGCGACAATTTTAGAAAGCATCGCCAAAGGCAATCTTACTCCTTTGATCTAAAGTTTTGCTCCATGTATATTGCTTTAGCAACATTTTTCTCTAAAGTGACACAGAAAGGTTGCCTAATCGCAAGTTCCTATATGACAAAGTTTTAATATTTTTAACCTCGATAATACTGCAAACGCACGGGTCGTTCACATAGTACCTAAGGTGTCGATCCCACGAGGAGGAATAATCTAATCCTAAAAGCTAAGGTTTAACTCAAATTCGCAATAATTTAAAATAACCAACTAAGGTAGAAAATTATTCAATCAAGTAATCAATGTCAAGAATTAAATTCAAAATTATAGACAAAATAGCAATTGCACAACTAAATAAAAAATCAGCCTAGGACTTACCAATTGAGAGAAAGGGGATTTTAATTCAACCTTAACAAAAAACTAATTGATTATGAAGTTATTGAATTACCCGGTCTAGACAATCAAAGGGTGGATTACTGTCTCTTGAGTTATAATCTTTAACCCTAATTTAGATTATGGAATTGCAATTTCTCGATTCACAATTTACTCAAAACCTAAATTATATCTGAATTTGTTCAATACCCATCGGAAACCTATGCATGATCTTTCGTTACACAATTTTACCGGTTGATTTAATTCCTAATCTATCAAACTACCTAACTCTCGTTAGCGCAATTTAATGATTTTCACTCAGTTCACGCTCTCTGTTTGTTACTGAATTATGAAATGTAGAAATCAAATCATAAATAACTTAATAAAAAAGCAATCAATCAACTTTCATTAATATCAAAGACAAAATTCCTGAAGGCGAGTATAGACATATCTCAACATTCAACGAATCTATTCCCAACAACTCTCTCAATTCTATACACCAATAAAATTGAAAACAAAGTTGGAAAATACGATCAGAACAGACGACGGAGGCAGCAACGACAGAAAACCTCCTATTCTGGGAAGTACTTCTCATAGGCTTCTTCTCTGTGTCTTTCTTCCTTCGTTTCCTTCCTCAATCTCTTGATAAAGCTCTTTAGGTTTTCAAGATGTGGTAAGTGTAAAATCTCCTTCTCTGTATTCTTCATGTTCTTTAAATAACTTGGTAGCCCTAGGGTTTGTCCGGGGTCAAAACAACCTGAAAAGTTCCTCGAAATTTGACGTTTTCACTTGTTTTCATGTCTGCCTGACACAGCCCATGATCATGGCCGGCATCAAACCTTCTGTCACAATCGCGGCACTTAGGCCATGATCGTGGGCTGAGGTAGAGTCTTTTATCATGATCGTGGCCTATTTTGTTATGATCGTGGGCTATAGTTTTGGCCCGAAAGTCTTCAAAACTTCTCCGTTCTTCGTTGTTGACCCTGAAACACCAACAAACACATTAAGGTATCTCAAAAACATAATATTAAAGCTCAAAGACTTATACTAACCTATAAAAACACCTAAACACATAAACTGACACAATTCTAACCTAAACACATACTAAACACTCAAATTAACGCTTAAAACATAACAAATTAAGTCCTAGAACATAATGCAATTCACACTTATCAACATCCCCACACTTAAACTTTTTCTTGTCCTTAAGAAAACAAAACAACAAACACACAACACATAATGCATTAATGAGGCAATGGCTTCAACTTTAAGAAATAAATTTAATCTTAAACATAATCATTCAAATTATATCAAATCATTAACATGCAAAATCTGTGTCTAGGGGTTTTAAACTAAATATACAAATTAATCAAGATCTAAGTGTTAATTTATTTACCCTTTTCAATTACACACACACATTAATAATTCTTTGTCCTTCAGACTCTGTAACTGTTCCTAAGTATGTTTTCATGAAAAGTCAAGCTATTACAAGTTCGGTAGGTTTTTATTAGCAAACACACATTTTTTAATTTATTGAACATGGACTTAGTCTTTTTACGCGGAGGCAAACATTGATAATGAATGTCGATCTGGTAACTTAACTAAGTCATACTTATTAAACAGTTTGGGTGAAACATCATTATAGCTTTTTGACTCGAAGGCACACATTTGTGATGCATGTCGATCTAGTTACTAAGCTATATCATGTTCTCAACTGGCTACTAACTCTATTCGTAACTCAAAGGCTTGTGGAATAGTTGCTTATTTAACGAAACATACACTTTTTTATTTTTTATTGCCTACCTTGTTGTTTTAACAACTCGTTTCTATGAAAAATACTAGTAACGTTACTTAAGTTAAAAGTCTTCAAATTATAAATGAATGAGGCAATTTAGAGGGTGCTAAACTTACACTAAATCCTAGTTAAGTTGTATATTTATCCAAATAACCCAATTCATTAATTTTGCGAGCTAATGATTATTCATAACTTAATAGACTATGTTCAAAATGAAATTAATTTCAATCCATCTAAGTCATTGACACATTCAAACAATTCACAAAATGCTACCTAACAACTATCATACCATATGCAAAATCACATACAAAACAAAACACATAACCCTTCCCACACTTGAACAACACATTGTCCTTAATGTGAGATGGGGGGAAAAAAAACAAGAACTTAAAAGAAAAGAAAGAACATATTAAAGTAAAGTAAACAAAAAATAAATAAAAATAAAAATGAAGATAAAAATGAAGACTAGTTTGAACAAGAAAAATGGGTTAGACAAAATCTCACAGAGACGGAGGTGGTGATGGTGTCGGAGGTGGTAATTGAACGTCTTGAGCCTCGAAAAATCGATGGATCCAACGGATATCCCGGCTCTGGAGTCGTTGTATCTGGGCCATCTCCTTCATCATTCTGGTTTTCTCCGCAAATGTCTTGTTGATTTCAAAGGTTGCATCCAAAACTTTCTTCCAGCCTTGTTCTTCCTCTTCCTCAAACTCTTCACTGGTGGAATCCTCGTCCACTTGCTGAGGTGAGCTCGAGCTCAAGCTTGCCTGGCTAACTCTAATCTTCATACGTGTCTTTTGGCTGATATCCCTAAATTCCATGTTGTGGGACTTAAGGATTTCAGCCCGCCATAAATGGTGATAGTTTAGGAAGTCAAGAAGGTGAACAGTTAACCTACTACAGTCCATGCCATAATATTCAGCAATGGCAAACACTAGGTACCAAATTTCTAAGTTATTGCTCCTCTTACGCAGTGTCACAATAATAGCCTTTAGCACATGTGTGGATGTGCACACTGGAATGCTGTGGTCCATGCACCACAACATAAAGAGTTCCTTTGTGGAACACTTGTTGGTTTCTGATTTGTCGAAAACCAGCTGGAACATGAATTTATACGACAACAAGTATTTGTGGACCTTATTATGTTGTTATAAGCATTCTTGGCATGAAATTTCTCTATTCTAGTTAGTTCATTCCAATATTGAGAAGGAGAAAAATCATCATGTTAATAGATGATGGAGGATTCAAGGAACCCACATATATCACACATGACTTCTACATTCAATTCATAAGCTCTTCCTCTCAACCTAAACCACAATTCCTTGAGGTTCCTAGGGTCATAAATCAGTGAAGTCAAAAATTCCAAAGGGAGATCCTGATAGACAAGAAATTAAAAACTATAAATTGGGCCAACTGGATTCTTTCAGCTAAATTTTCTATCCTCTCACACAATTATATCCTATCGAGTGTTTCAAAATCAAAATATTTAAGAACTACTATTTGTATAGCATTTACAGATCGAAAACGAGTACCTTCCTCCTCTGTGTAAATCGAGAAGGGTGCTCCGAAGTCTACTGCTCTGTTTCTTCTCCCACATCCCACAACTTGATTTCATCCCGAATGCTTCCGTCTGGCTGATTGTTTAATATGCGACATAATTCTTGGGAATTAGAAAGAATTTGGAAGAATTTTTGTTGGCCCCCGATTTTCTTAGGATTTATTTATTGCATAAGCAAGCATAAAAAATAAGTTAGAATATAAATTAGAAATTTTTGGGTTTTAATAAGATATATTATGAATTTTATATGGTTGCATCAATTAAATAGGAAGAGTTAGAATTAAGTTGAGGAGTTAGTAGGAATTAGATATAATATGGAAGGGTAATCTTGTAAAGATAAAAATTTGTCTTAAAGTAATAAGACAAAGAAGAGAAGAGAGTCATGTGAGTTAAGAAAGAAAAGGAAAAAGAGAGTCGTAGAAGAAACTAGAAGAGAAGAAGAAACCGAAGCATAGAAAGGATAAGAAGAAAAGAAAGAAAAGGAGATAAGTAATGGAAGAAGAAGGTTTAGTTGTCTATTTTCTTGTTTTGATAAAAGAAGAAAGTAGAGAAACTAGGTTTTATGTACTGAAAATGAAGGGAGAAAGAAGAGCACTAAGAAATTCATTTTCTTAGATTTTTTTATGAACCTTAACTAGATCCTAGTTCTTTTAGCTAGACAAACCAAAAATAGATCAAGTATAAGCTCATTGATGGATATTTAAGCTTAAAGAAAGCTTTATTCGTGTGTGTTGATTAAAAGAAAATATATGTGTTTGAAGGGAATCAAGCTAGTCGAAGTCAAGGGCAAGGAGAAGAGCAAGCTTGAACTTGGAAATATCAAGTAAATAGGTGGGTAGTATGGTCATAGTTATTGTATTGATGAGCTGAATTATTTTCTTGTATGTGTATTTAAATGCTTGCTTTTACTCATTGTGAATGTGGGAAAAATGTTTATGAAATTATATCATGTTTGCTTGGTAAGAATTCTGATGCTTTGTGTTAATGAAAAACAGAAAATTTAAGAAGTATGAAAAATATGGTTATGATATGAACTATATTTATGCATCCAAAATCTGCTTATGTGGGCAAGAGAGATACTATTTCGTACATCACGTGCAAGTTGACTATAGCCTTCTCCCGACTGCCCGCTTGTGACATATGAGCTCTGAAAAATGGACTCATTTTGTTCATGGTGTTAAATTCGGTTTCACCATTTTGTTATATGGGATTCTCTCAAGCCATTATATGTGTGCATTTTGTTGCCTGTCATGTTTTAATGATTAAAAATTTTAATTGATTTGATTTGTGTAAGAATATGTTTAATTGTGAGTTTGAACCATGGATAATATACATGTAAATGTAATATAAATTTATGTATATATTTGTTGGTGTAAGTGTGGTTCGTCGCAAATGGCTATAACCATATTACCCACTGAGCTTCCTACCTCACCCCACTATTTTCTACTTCTCAAGTGAAGAAAAAACATATCAACAATAAACTTTGCAAAACTTCAGTAGACTCCAAGGATTTTAACGTTTGTAACTTAACTAGTTAGTTCAGAACATTTGACACTCTAGAAGCATATCAAGCATGAACATTCATGATTGTATTTTGTATTGTGCTACTGATGTGGTTTTGGATATGAAATTTGAAGTTGTGCTAAGATCTTGTTTCATTGAGAGTTGACAGAAAAAGTTACAAAGATTTTCTCTTTTATATATATATATGCAAAATGTTCTTTCTGATAAGTTGTTTTGTGGCTAGAAATAAGATTATTAGTTGTGATGGATTTTCTTTATGTAAATTGTTTAGATTTAAATTTTGCATGTATAAATTAAATGTTGGATTCGGGTCTTTAGGTTGTAGTTAAAAGCTATATATATATATAAATGGACAGATGAGAGAAAATAATAGAATAAGGGGTAAATAGGTGATCTGAAATTTCAAGGAATAAACTGGATTGATCTAGGCAGAATTAAGAAAAATTATCTTCATAAAAGTTGTAGATATTTCTCTTATCTTTCCAATGACATAAAGTTTGTAATTTTTGGATTTTTGTATTGAAATTTATGGTGATTTGAAGTAAGGGTATGCGACTGGGAAGTTGTGATCGCGACAATCCCAAAATCTCTTAAAAGTCACGATCGTGACGTAGCACGATTGTGACTTCGCTGCTGCTTTTAAAAAGTCGTGATTGTTACGAAGCACGATCGTGACTTTCTTCTTTGTTTTCTCCTCTCACGCCCGTGAATCCTTTCTCACACTAGTGACCTTTCTCTTCTCACAACCATGAGTTTATCCCCTCACACCCGTGACTTCCTTGTTTTTCCTCTCACACCCGCAACTTTTCTCTCATGCCTGTGACTCTCTCCCTTATTTCCTCATATGCCCGAGACTCCTCTCACTCACACCCGTGAGTTTTTGGATTAATTGTCACAGCATTGACAGTTTTATGTCATGCTCGTGACATTTGTATGTGATGGCCGAAAATTCTTATTAAAATCATAAATGAAATTCTTTGATTTATTTTTCATTTTTTACCCCTATTTATTTTTTTACTATTTATTTGTATATGTTATTTCAAAAGGGCCCACCATGAATTATTTTTATCTAAATTTTAATTTAGTTATATGTTATAATTTCATTTATTAAAATGTTCCCAAATCTATTTAATTATTATTTTATTAAACCCTAATTTTGGCGCGTAGTCGCCACGAAATCCAAACAAGACCCGGGGCCAACAATTTTAGAGGTTTGAAATTTTTAGAGAGATATGAGAGCGTTTATAGGCTTGAAGTCTAGAGAGATAAAGTGAAAATGAAAGTGAATGAAAAAGTGAAGTTAGAAATGAATATAAAGGTGGTTGGAGGGTAAAATGGTAAAAAATTTCCTTTAAAAATGCGTGCCCCTTTTTGCCCAGTTGCAGGCCACAATCATGGCCTACAGTTTTCCACCAACTTTATTTTTCTTCTTTTGTTCTTTTCACAATCTTTTCAAATTCACTATTTATTTCTTTAGTGGTTCCTTTTTACCTCTCTTTTACTTGCTTAATAAATCATCCACTTGATCCCAAAATCCTATTCTTCTTGATTTTATTCGAAAACAAAAATAATCCTAACTACGGAATTCAAACGTTCTAACAAAAACAATCAAAGGTAATAATTTTATATGGGTTGCCTCCCATGCAGTGCTTCTTTTAGCGTCAATAGGTTGACGCTCTTTTAAAGTTCACATTGGTTCGAATGAATGCCACATTGGTAGTATAGTCATTAATCTCAAAGTTTGTACTTGAGCTACGATGCTACAGTTTCCACCTTCCTTATGATTCTCTTTTCCTCTCCTTCTTCTTCATGAGCACTTCTTCTTGCATACATACCTAGGATCTTCGATATCTTCCCATTCTCCTTGAGGTTCAGGTTCCTTGCTATTCGTTGGAGGTAAAGGAGAACCGTAGTCTTTCTTAGACACCTTGAAGGTTAATTGCTCCTTTCCTATTCGCAGAGTTAGTTCGCCCCCATCAACGTTAATGATTGAACGAGCAGTGGCCCAGAATGGTCATCCAAAAATATTAGGCTTTCCACATCTTCTCCAATGTCCAATATATAGAAATATGTGGAAAGGTATATTTATCAACTTTTACTTGCACATCCTTTATAATCCCCATCAGTTGATGCACTGTTCTATCGGCCGTCTTTACCAACATCTTGGTGGGTATTAAATCTTTGAACCTTAACTTCTGACTAAGGTGTATGGAATCATGTTTATACTCACTCCCAAATCCACGAATGCCCTGTCTACGATGATTCCATTAATACTGCAGGGAATGAAAAAGTCCCCTGGGTCCTCTTTCTTCTATGCAATGTTGGGGTTCTGCTCTGATGTTTGCTCCTTAACCTTCGTCTTGACGGATTCCTTCAATGTGAGCTTTTTCTGTAGTTGATTTGTCACTTCCTTGACCTTGTTTGATTCAATCTCCTTTAAGTTCCTCGCGACCCTTTTTGTAAATAACTCTTGCTTAGCAAAAATAGGGAATGGAAGTAGAGGTTGAGTTGCCTTTAATTGGCACAATTACGGGCTCACTTGGAAGGAATTATTTAACTGCTTAACCTTCTCCTTTATCCCCTTCTTCCTTAACCTACTTAGGTTCCTTATCCTGGGTCTAACTAATAGCCATGATCCATTCCCTCGGATTAGACTCGATATTGCTAGGAAGGGTACCTGCATTTTGAATAGACATTGCTTCTGCTAGTTGGCCTACTTGGACTTCTAGATTATATATGGACGAGGCATGGTTCTTCGGTACTTGTTCAAATTTGCTCTCGAGCCTCCTATATGCATCCTTCGTGCCTCCAATCTTATCCAAAATTTTATCCAGCTTTGATTCCATCGAGCTTAATTTATCTTATTAGAAGCTTGATTGTCCTTGAGGGCTAAACTGTCCTCCAGCATTGTTCGACTAGGAGAAGTTAGGGTGATTCTTCCACCCAGAGTTGTAGGTGTTGAAGTAGGGATTGTTGCCCCCTCCTCATTCATATTATGTTCCCATGTAATTTACTTACTCTTGATTGTCTTCCTTCATCAAATAACAATCCATGGTATCATGATCTAACTATCCACAGAGCTCGCACTTTAGTTGTACTGCCTTCACCAAAGCTGAGGACAAAGCCTTCATACTATTGAGATGTCGCGTTAGTTTGTCGATCTTAGCTTACATCTCTGTCATCTGATTAACTACGACGATTCCATTTTACTCTCTGAAGGTAACAAGTTACCTACCCCGCTCATTCGTCCACAAATAGTTGTTGCTCGCCATCTCTTCAATCAACTCCTCTGCTTCATCAACTGTCTTCCTCATCAAGGATCCTCCTGAAGCTACGTCAATTGTGCCTCTTATCAGTGGGTTCACTCCATTGTAAAAGGTTTGCAATAGGAATTCCTTGGGTAGGTTGCGGTGTGGGCACTTCCTTTGTAAATCTTTATATATCTCCCACACTTCGTAGATTGATTCCCCGTCACCTTGCTGGAAATTGATGATTTCCTTAATAATCTTTGTGGTCTTGGTCAAAGGGAAATATTTATCCGAGAAGGCACAAACCAGCTGATCCCATATCGTAATGTTGGCTGGGAAAAGTGAATGGTACCAAGCCTTCGCTTTGTCTCTAAGGGTAAAAGGAAACAGTCTGATTTGGGCCATATTTTCTGACATTTGATGATAAAGGAAAGTATCACAGATTTTGAGGAAGTTAATGATGTGTGCATTAGGGTCCTCATTCGCTAATCCATAAAATTGCACATTCTGCTAAAGCATATTGAGAAGTGCTAGTTTAATCTCGAACAAGGCTGCTTGAACAGGTGGATTACCTACTCCTTGATTTGCCATATTGAACCCTGGCCTCATGAAGTCCATCAGAGTCCTCTATTGCCGTCCTTGGTTTGCTCCGTGATCCATGCTTTGTTGAAACTCCTCGGCCATTGTTGATTTCTAGATCTGTTCTTCTTCTTCTCGCGGAGCTTTCCTAAAAGATCATTCTGGTCGACTAATATCTTAATCTAATGTTTCAATTGCACGACTCGAACCTCTCGTGACTTTTGTGTTCATGCAAGAGCATGAATTCTGAAATAACACAAAAGAACGAAAAGAAAAATTAAAACTAATCTAACTTCTTAAACTATAGAACTAAACTAGCCTCCTCGGTAACAGCGTCAAAAACTTGATCGCAGGTTCCTATATGACAAAGTTTTAATATTTTTAACTTCGATAATACCACAAGAACACAGGTTGTTCACGTAATACCTAAGATGTCGATCCCACGAGGAGGAATAATCTAATCCTAAAAGCTAAGGTTTAACTCAAATTCGCAATAATTCAAAATAACCAACTAAGGGAGAAAATTATTCAATCAAGTAATCAATGTCAATAATTAAATTTCGAAATTATAAACAAGATAGCAATTGCACAACCAATCAAGAATCAACCTGGGACTTACCAATTGAGAGAAAGGGCATTTTAATCCGACCTTAACAAAAACCTAATTGATTATGAAGTTACTCAATTACTGGGTCTAGACAATCCTAGGTTGGATTACTTTCTCTCGAGTTATCGTTAACCCTAATTTAGATTATAGAATTGAAATCTCTCAATTCACAATTTGGCCAAAACCTAAATTAGATCTGAATTTGTCCAATACCTAACGAAAACCTATACACGATCTCTCGTTACACAATTTTATCGGCTGATTCAATTCCTAATCTATTAAACTACCAAACTCTTGTTAACACAATTTAATGATTTTCACTCGTTTCACCCTTTTAGTTTGTTACAAAATTATGAAGTGCAGAAATCAAATCATAAATAACTCAATAAAAGCGCAATCAATCAACTTTCATTAATATCAAAGACAGAATTTCTGAAGGTTAGTATAGACATATCTCAACATTCAACGAATCTATTCTCAACAACTATCTCAATTATATACATCAATAAAACTGAAAACAAAGTTGGAAAATACAATCGAAGAGGATGGCAGAGGTAGCAACGGCAGGAAACCTCCTATTCCGGCTCTGTGTCTCTCTTCCTTTGTTTCCTTCCTTAATCTCTTGATAAAGCTCTCTAAGGTTTCGGGATGTGGCTAATGCAAAAGCTCCTTCTCTATATTCTTTATGTTCTTTAAATACCTTGGCAGCCTTAGGGTTTGTCTGAGTTCTAAACGGTCCAAAAAGTTCCTTGAAACTTGACGTTTTCACTTCTTTTCACGTCTGCCTGATGTAGGCCACAATCATGGCCCTCTCGTGGGCTAAGGTAGAGTCTTCTGTCACGATTGTGGCCTATTGTGCCACGATCGTGGGCCATGGTTTCAGCCCAAAAGTCTCCAAAACTTCTCCGTTCTTCGTTGTTAACCCTGAAACGCTAAGAAACATATCAAGGTACCTCAAAAACATAATATTAAAGTACAAAGACTTAAACTAACCCATAAAAACACTTAAACACAAAAACTAACACAATTCTAACCTAAACACAGACTAAACACTCACATTAATGCTTAAAACATAACAAACTAAGCCCTAAAACATGATGCAATTCACACCTATCATTGCCCTATGGTGACACTTTCTAAAATTGTTGCCAAAGGTTGATCCTTTGATGATGATTTTTAGAAATCATCGCCAAAGGCAATCTAGACCCTTTGAATTATTCAACTTATTTAGTACATATAATTTGTAAGTTATTGGAAATTTTCAAAGTTTATTATTAATTATGCTTTTATTATTAAGAAACTTCAATGCAAATCTTCTAGAGAAACTAAGTAAGACATGCCATTGAGTTTAAAGATCCTTTATTAATTATAGTTAACTAATTACTAGTTAGGAAAATCAACTAGCACAAGTAAATGATGAATATAATTTTTCTTTGTTTTTTATAAGAGAATACACTACATCACTAACAAAGAATGAAGCCACAATAGAACACCCAACTTTGGTTTATTAAAAAATATAAATAAATTACTAAAATTGAAAAAAAAGTTAGTTGATTAATAATTTATCACAGATTTAAAAATAAATAATTAAAAATTATTTAATAGACTTTTATAAATCTATACATATTTGTATCTTAATTTTTAATATAATATTATGATAATTGAAGTAAAAACTTGTCAAGAGTTCGAATATTCCTCACAGTTCTATCACCGATGCTATGTTTTTATTGTTTTTATCAATATTTTAAATATTTGATCAGAAGTTAAACCAATAAGACAAGAGGCTTAAAGTTTAAAAATGATATTATACCATCTTAAAATCTGTTAAGATTGAATAAAATTACATATAAACTTTTAAGTAATAAAATCAACTCTTTAGCACTAGAAATATTGACACTTTTATTAATAATAATTAAATATTAAATAAAATCATAGATAAATTAATGTATAAATTGTTTAATTAACTTAATTTTTTAATATCTTATACAATATTTATTAATAAATATTAATAGTAATTTCATTATAAAAATTATAAAATTTTATTTGTAATCAATTATTTGATATTTTAAATTTCTATTTCCTAAATAACTACTTTAAAATTTCAAAATATATCACTTATTATTTAAATTTTAATCATAATTATTATTTGTAATTAATATTAAATAATTAAATAATATATTATTGAAAATAAAAATAAAAAACAACAGCCTTAATGTTGATTGCTTTGGCAACGATTTTGAGAGAGACCGTCGTTAAAGGGCGGTGACGCTAGGAGCAACATTTGGGACGATTTTCAGAATTTATATTGTCTCAAATGTAATGTTGGTAACATTTGTGTTGTTAATGTGCGTAATGTTGATGATTGAATTATGTTAATGCGATTAATGTTAATGATTGAATGTATGTTGATAATGATGATTGGATGTATCATGAAAGTGCTTTTTATATCGTCTCAAATGTAATGTTGGTAACATTTGTGTTGTTAATGTGTGTAATGTTGATGATTGAATTATGTTAATGCGATTAATGTTAATGATTGAACGTATGTTGATAATGATGATTGGATGTATCATGAAAGTGCTTTTTATATTGTCTCAAATGTAATGTTGGTAACATTTATGTTGCTACTGTACGTAAGGCTGACGATTGACCAATGTTTATGTGATTAATGTTAATGATTGAATGTATGTTAATAATGATGATTAGGTGTATCATGAAAGTGCTCTTTATATTGTCTAGTAACTATATTTTTAATATGCGTATGGTTGATGATTGACTTATAATAATACAATTAATGTTAATGATTGAATTTATCTTGATAATGATGATTGGATGTATTATGAAAGCGCTCTTTATATTGTCTCAAATGTAATGTTGGTAATGTGGTTATTATTGGTGAATGACTTATGTTAATTTGATTAGTGTTAATGATTGAATGTATTTTGATAATGATGATTAAATGTATTTTAATGTTACTAAAATTTATATTTTTTATAAATATTCAATATAATGGCACTTAGCAGAAATAAAGGGAAGAAGGTGGCAGCTATAGAACTTGTAAAACGGAGGGATTTGTAACTTCAACCAGATCAATCTGTTGGTGCCATTAAAATAGAGTGACAAGTGCTATATTATTTATTGTGCCTTGTATTTTTATTTTATAAAACAGAGTGACAAGGAACTACATGGATAAAAGTGTGATAGGATCACATAGTCACTCACTATAAGGAAAGTAAAGGGTGGATGTCAAAAGAAACAAAAAACAACTATGTAATAGGGATGGCAATAGGTCGAGTTGCCTTTGGCCCAATCCGGCCCGACCCACTGGCTGGGTTGTCCGATCTGTGGCCCGTCCCTGACCTGATGGGCCACTGGATAGGCTAAGTCGAGCCAGCCTATCTACACTACTTTTTAAAAAAACTTTGACAAAACAACGTAGTTTTGCACATTCCAGTTGGGCCATGGGCCGAGACAACCCTGGCCTAAGCCTAACCTGTGGCCTGGGACAATATTGTCATCCCTACTATGTAGTATCAAATTTTGTTTAATATTTTAATTCATTTATTAATGTAGTAGGAAGTAATAATATTTAGATTAAATATTGGTTGTGTTTTTATAATTTTAGAATAAGATGCAAGTGTTGTTAGAGAAATCTTTGTCTAAGGGGAATGAGTTCAGAGTAGAAGACATTTGTAATACCATACTTGGTACATGTTTTAGCTATGTCAAAGGTCTTGGCTATAACCCTAAGCCAAATGTTTCAACTTCATCAAATAAAACAGTCATTCAACAACTTTAAGGGGAAAACAAGGCCTTAAGGTTGAATTACAAGAAACTCGAACAAAATTAGCAAAACATGATAAGTTATTCATAAGATTAATTGGCCCGAATTATCATAGAAATGAAGAGGAAAGCAAATGGTATTAATTATATCTCTTATACTTTTTTTTAATTCATGTTTGTATTATAATTTAAATTTAATACTTTTTTCTCAGGTTACAGAATTAATGAAAATGCAACTTCTGAGTGATTATGTCGTGAATGGTAAATTTATATGATATTGTTTTAGTTAAAACCTATTGTTTCAATGCTCACAATATTTTTAGTATATTTTAACTAAGCATTTTGGATTATTATAGGTTCAGTTATGTTTTAATATTTTTGCAATCTGAGTATTTATAATTTGTAAACTGCTCTCTTTATTTATTATTTTGTCCATAAGAATTATTAAAGTTGTAATTAAAATCTTGTATACGAAGAATTTTTTTATTGGTATAATTTAATGATATTTTACTTTTTGTATACAATGCTTCATATTTTGATTATTTTTGTACAATTTATTTGTATAATCAATTTACAATAAAAAATATATCAATACATTATATACAATAATATGGATTAAAAATGGAACAAATAATTTATTCCAAAATTGTATAACATTTGGTTAAAATGTAGCTAAAAATATTTGGATATTTGCTTATGTACGTAGCTAAAAGGTTTTGGATACAATTTTGAAAATGTAGCTTATAGTATTTAGCTATGAAAACATAGCATCGCCAAAACTATTGGCGACAATTTCTTAAAATGTAGGTAATAATTTTTTTCTAAGAAAAGAAAACATAACCAAAAGTTATTGGCGATGATTTCTGAAAACATTGCCTATAGTTTTCAACTATGGGATTTGGCAAGTTTTGGGTGATGAAATGAAAACATAGCTAAAAATTATAGGTGGGGTTTTGTACACATTTAGCTATGATTTTTTCATAGCCAAATGTCAACTTTGTTGTAGTGTCTTCTCCCAGAGCTTTTCGAGAGTCAGTGCAGGTACGTGGGCTGGAGGTAGACAAGAGCACAATAGTTAGGCATGAGTGGCTTGGAGCATTGGTGGAGCTGTATTAGTGTGGTCCTTTGTATAGGTGTAGACAAGTGTTGGGTGTTGGTGCGTTGTGAATGGTTAGTTATGGTGGAGCTCACTTAAGATGTTAATGCATGATATGATACTAGCGATGATGGAAAAATGCTGGCCTAGAACACTTGCTACTCGTTGGTGAGCTTATTATCCGTGAAGCTTGGTATGCACATAAATGCAACGCTGGTGGAGCTATCTGGTTAATGGATGTGTGCTAGTGGATACTTATTGGAGGAGTGTTGAACGCAAGCACAGCTGGAGATAGGCAACACTTGAAGAACCTGGTAAAAGTAAAGAAGAGAGATTAGGTTTTGTTATTTTTGCTTTTTATATCTTAAATTTTTAATGTTTTATTTATTTATTTATTTTAAAATTGATTAATTCCCTAAATAAAATAGTTTCCTAGTTCCCATAAGGCGTGATCTCACCTTATTCATTTTAGCATTCTAGAATTTAAAGAACTATTACCCTAAACTTGAGTTACATAAGGTGTAATCTCACCTTATAAATTTTAGCAGTCTAAAACTTTAGGTCTTTTATTCTGAAAGCTAAATTGCATAAGATGTGATCTTGCTTTATGAATCTTAGTATTCTGGAATATAATAACGTGTGATTTTGCCTTACAAATTTTAGTAATATGGAATTTAAGGGATTATTCCAGATTGGGTTTACATAAGCCATGATATCACATTATGAATTTTATTTTTCCCTTAAACCAACAAAATAACTACACAAAGACAAGCAAATGAGACGTATAAATAATTAAAATATAACTAATAAAATTTTCATGTTTTAGGTTACCTCCCAAAAAGTGCAATTGTTTAACATCATTATGCTCGAAGGGTCTTTTTCTTTTCAATCTTCTACGTATTGGAAAAGTGTCCAATCATTATCTATTAAACCTGAGATCATTATATCATCATAAAATGGTTTGAATCTATGTTCGTTCACCTTGAAGATCTTTCTGGTATCTAAACTCTTTATTTCCACAGCACTATAAGGAAGTACAATAGCTATAATAAAAGGACGAAGTCAACTAGAACATAACTTACCTATCATAAGTTTTAATCAAGAACTATATAATAACACTTTCTTTTCCACCTCATATTCCTTCCTCAAGATCATATTATCATGGAACAATTTAGTTTTCTCTTTATAAATTATCAAATTCTCATAAACATCCAACCTTAGTTCTTCAAGTTCTTGCAATTGTAATTTTCTTACTTCTCCAGCTTTGTACAAATTCATATTGCAACACCGCACTGCCTAATAAGCTTTATATTCAATCTGTAATGGTAAACGACAAGATTTACTAAAAATCAATTAATAAAGAGACATTCTTATCAATGTTTTGTAGGTTATATAATAATCCCAAAAAGCATCATCTATACGTAAGTTCCAATTCTTTCTTCTCAAATTTACCATCTTGTCCAAAATATATCATTTTTCTATTTGATACTTCTTTTTGTCCATTCATTTGTGGATGATATGGTGGCTACTCGATGATGCATTATGTACTTTTTAAATAAAGTTGCCACTACTTTGTTGCAAAAGTGACTCCCTTGATGACTAATAATGGCTTATGGAACTCTAAATATATTGAAAATATTGGACTTTTAAAAACCTATAATAATTGTAAAATCATCAATCTTCGTGGCTTTTTGCTACCACCCACTTCGAAACATAAACAATTGCTAAAAGTATGTAAAAAGAACCACGAGACGAAGGACAAGGGCTAATAAAACCAATTACCCACACATAAAATATCTCAACTATAAGAATTAAGGTTTAAGGCATTTCATTTATATAAGATAACATTCATGTCTTTTGGCATATGTCACAACTTTTTGCAAAACATATAAGCATCTCTAAGCAAAGTCTCCCAGTATAAATCACTAAATCACTATCCAAAACTTTTCTAGCAATTTGTTTAGGACCATAGTGACCGCCACATGCATAACTGTGACAAAAAGCTAAGATAAAAGGATGTTCTTCTTCTAGCACACAATGTCTAATAATTTGATCATATTTAAACTTCCACATATAAGGTTCATTCCAAACATAGTATTTTACCTTTTCATTCCTAGACTTACTAATATAGTTAGGTAAAGCCTACATACCACGCAACCATACCTTTTATTTGGAACAATTGTTCAATAAGAAAAGTTTTAGAAATAAGCAAAAACATCTTCATCACTTACCAATTTACTCAAATGGTCTCCCACTGAATTTTCTACTCCTTTTTAATCCCTAAATCAAAATTTTAAAATAGGAAAATCCATCATATTAACCATAATCTAGACTCCTTCTTTTCCAAAAGGTACTTCAATGTTACATGGTCAAATTATGCAATAACTTTAAAGCCAAGCAAATAAGATCTAAATTTATCTAAAGCAAAAACAATTATTAAAAGCTTCTTCTTAGTTATAGAATAATTACACTATGCAACATCCAATATTCCTAAAGCATAATAAATGAAATGACTTTGTTTCCCAATCCTTTAGCCTAAAATAGCTCCCACTATATAGTTGCTAGCATCATACATGATCTCGAATGATATATCCAAATTCAGTGGCTAAATAATAGGTGCCCTTGTCAATAATGCTTTGAAGTTATTAAAAGACTCTTAACATTCTTTCCCAAATTTAAATGGAACATCTTTTTACAGCAACTTTGATAATGGTATGGCAATCTTAGGAAAATCTTTAATAATCTTGTGACAAAATCTTGCAGATCCAAGAAAAGATTGAACTTCCCTAACTTTTGTAGGGCAAGGTAAGTTAATAATTAAATCCACTTTTGTCTTATCAACTTCTATACCCATGGATGAAATCACGTGGCCCAATACGACACCTTGATCAACCATAAAATGATATTTTTCATAATTCAACACCAATTTTGTTTCAATGTATCTTTTTGAGAAACTTAGACAAATAATTTAATTAATCATCAAATGATTCTCCATATACAGTAAAATTATCTATTAATACTTTGATGCAATTATTAAGATACTCAAAAAATATACTCATCATACACCTTTGAAATGTATCTAGAGCATTATAAAGACTAAAGGGCATTCGCCTAAAGGCATACATTTTAGAAGGGCATGTAAAGGTAGTATTTTCTTGATTTTCTTGGGCAATTTCTATTTGATAGTAACATGGAAAACCATCCAAAAAGCAAAAACATGATTTACTATCAAGCCTTTCTAACATTTAATCTACAAAAGGTAATATGAAATGATCTTTCCTAATGACCAAGTTAAGCTTCCTAGAGCCTATGCACATTCTCTACCCATTTTGTACCCTCATTAGTACCAAGTCATTATTTTAATTTCTAATCACTGTCACCTTTTTTTTTTTTGCATATCATGAACTATGCTCACCATTTACCATTCAAGATCGGATAGATGATATTTGTATCCAAAAGTTTTAAAATTTCTTTCATTACCATATCTTTCATTGCTGGATTGAGTATCCTTTGTGGTTACCTTCGAAAAGAATCCTATGTGTTCAAATTACTGAACTTATGTCCTTTACATAAGCTAAGGTCTAACTGATTGCATCCATATACTCTTTTTAGAAGTTCTAATAGCCTTTCTTCTTGCTCTTTAGTCAACTATTTTTAGATGACTACAAGCAGTGAAACTCATTCACATAAACAAACATATTTTAGGTGATCATGTAAGGCTTTTAATTATATCTTTAGAGCTTGAAAAATAGAAGAGAATATTTTCTTGTTAGTTATAGTAATTTCAACATTTAAGTTTTTGAATATATCAAGATAGCTAATAATGATTCTACAACTTTACACAAGTTTCATCAACTTGCTCATTCACTTCCAATTTAACATTAGACTTTGATAATTAATTTTTTAAAATAAAATATCCTGCATAATTAAATCTATAATATCTATATGATAAACAGAGTGAAAATCGTTAAGGTACTTTATTGCTTAAAAATATTAAATTTCACTATCTATCTATTAAACTCAACAGATAGAACCCTAATCCACATCAAATTTTATTTTATTCATCTTTATGAATGTTCTTCCCCATAAAATTGAAGATGAATATTTTACACTATCTCTATCCATTTCTAAGAACTTTGCATGCTTTATAATTTGTTGATGGTTTTTGGAAATGGTATATTAATCACCACCTTTATAAAGGTCTTTAATATCTCTCCTCATGTTCTCTTTTTTTTTTTAGCCAATTTGCAAGGGATAAGATGTAAATGTGCATTAGATGGAATAGGCAAAGACAAATCATCTTTTACCTTTATTAAATCTTAAGTTGGAGATTCATCTTTCTTCTCTCCTTGCCCATGCTTTTCTTCCTCCATTGGTAAAGAAGAGCCAGATTAAATTCTTTCCCACTTCTCAAGATTATTACACTCACATTCTCCTTAGGATTCACCACCATTTGTGAAGCTAATTTTCTTGATGCTTTCACTTCTAATTTACTAACATAGGTGGCTAATTAAATTATCTGATTTCTTAAAATTTGAAAGATTAATCTTATTTCCTGTCAAAATTACTAATTATTAGTAGCAAGTGTCTTAACAATTTCATCCAAAGACATACCTGAATTTGAGGGTTGAGATTAAGCATATATAAGTGATTGAGGTTGTTTATTAAAAATTAAAGGTTGGTATCTTTATTACCCTCCTTAATTTCCATAGCTAAAGTTGAGGTGATCCCTCTATACTAGATTATACTGATTTGAATAAGGGTTATATTTCTATTAAGGTTGACTAAGAAATCCTCATATTGCATTAGCTTTTTGAATAAAGTCTTGTTGTAATATAAGGCATATATTCATATGATTCCTAGAGAATGAGCATATTCCACACATTTGTGTCGAATGCAATTGACCTATAGCCATTTAGTGAACTAGATCAATTAAATCTAAAATTTTATCCTTGAGGTTAGTAATACTTACCTTCTTTATACGCTTAATAGTTCAATCCATCCTTGTCCCGAATTGTTAAGAATTTTCATCAATGATTGGAATCAATTGTTTGGGCACTTACCTTACTCCTATCCATTTGTAGTAACCCTTTATAAAAGTACCAAATCAAAAGTTGCTTAAGACTTTGGTAGTGTGGGCATCTAGCACATAATTCCTTAAATCTTTTACAATATTCATATAATGTTTGTCTAGTGAATTGTGTTATCCCATATGTCTCCTTTCTTATATTGGCAGCTCGTGATGCAAGAAAAAACTTCTTCGAAAACAACATTTTCATTTCATTCCATATTGTCACCGAGGTTGAGGGAAGATAATAAAGCCAATCATTTGCCTTGTCTTTTAATGGGAATGGAAAGGCTCTAAGATTAATTTGCTCTTTTGTTACTCCTTGTGTCTTCATTTCAGAATAAACAACATGGAATTATTTTAAGTGTTATGTAGATCTTCACCTATAAAACTAAAAAGAATAGGGAGTAAGTGAATCAAACCAAATTTCAGTTGAAATCTACCTCAATATTTAGAAATCTTACACATAAGGGTTACTTATTCAAATTTGATATAGCTTACTCCCTCAACATTCTAGTGTTAGGATTTTCCATCATTTCCTCAACTTCTTAGAAATTATAATTTTCACCAATTGTCATATATATCTCAACTATCACATTAAAAAGTGAATGACTTTTACCTTGCTTATTCTTTTTTCTTAAATTACGTACGATTTTCCATCATTTCCTCAACTTCTTGGAAATTATAATTTTCACCAATTGGTAGATAT
This sequence comes from Erythroxylum longipes, assembly GCA_027563885.1. Classification (NCBI taxonomy): domain Eukaryota; kingdom Viridiplantae; phylum Streptophyta; class Magnoliopsida; order Malpighiales; family Erythroxylaceae; genus Erythroxylum; species Erythroxylum longipes. The sequence goes on from JAOQMS010057558.1 coordinate 24,576, forward strand.
ATCTCAACTTTCACATTTGAAAGTGAATGAATTTTACCTTTCTTAGTCTTTTTTCTTAAATTATGCACTATCTTCTCAATCTCTATATTATATTACAATTCAGTTATTTGAGAATAATGAGTCATACAATACAAGAGATTAGCAATAAACTGTAAAATGAACCAAAAAACTAAGAAACTAAAATAGTTCCGCGACAATGATGCTAAAATTTTAAACAGGTTGTCGAAGCCCTCAAAATTAATTTTGATTTATTAAACTCTTGTAGTAGTCATTGAACTAGTTCGAATCCCAAGAGAAATAAAAATGAATTTCTTAATTTCAATTCAAAAACAAAATGTGAGGGGGTCTTGATTGATTAACTAATAAGCTAAAATTCACAAGAAATCAAAATAAATCAAATGAGTATAAAAATGAGAAATTCAAATTTACTTAGCTCCGATTTAAGGAAAGGATCTTATCCAATTGTAACTTTGATTATTAGTCTAAAATAAATTATTTTCATAATTCAAGCACTTAGTCTGGAACTAATTAAGATAGTCATAATAAGTCTAAATTGCACGTAAATTTATTGATTTAAATTTGGCATTCAAACTAAAACTTACCATAAATCGATTAGGCATGATAACATTCCATATCAATTAAATGATAACAATAAGCTTAATGAAAAATTCTAAATACTAAATTAAATAATTGAGATAGGTACAACTATTCAATTCAATTTACTTGTCTCCTATAAGTTAAATATGCAACTTCATAAATAATGTATTTGCTACTTATACCAATCATTCATGATAACTACGTATTACTGAATTCATGGATAGTTATAGAATAATCAACGTCGAATTAATTTATCAAATTAATCAATATTGATCACTCATGAAATTAAAAAAACATAAAACAAGAAATATTTGAATTAAAATAAAAAACTAGGTTTAGAACAAAACCTCGTAAGGTTGCAACTAGATTTTTTATTCCCTTTTAATTAAAAAAATTTAGATTTAACCACTCATAGCCTTTGTTCCAACACAAAAATAGAAGAAAGAATAAGAGAAAACAAAAGAAAGACAAAAGGGAATTATAAAGAGAGTGTATGTAACATTCTCTTCTTCTTTTCCTACCTAAAAGCTAACTTTTAAAAATATTCTAAATATTATCTTTTAAACAAATCAAAATCCCTACTTAATAAGGCTAAGACTAAGTCTCATAATTAAAATTAAACTCTTGAAGTGAATCTGGTTTTAAGCATGATCTCACCTTATCTGCTTTAACAATCTATCTTATTTTTTTTCCAAAATTCGTGGTATTAACAAATAGTGCTCCAATTTGATGTTTCAAGCCAAATTTGATTCAATCTTCACTTGTCACCTTCTAAAACAAAATAAATACTAATTTTACCAATTAAGAACCAAAATCAATCCAAAATTAAAAAAAGATAAATTTGATAACATAACAAATCATATCTTATCACTTTTATATTATCCCCATAAGTATTCTACAATATTTCAAAAGCTAAGTTAGCATCATCTAACTTTAGTGTCACATATACATCCACCATTCTATGGATCTTTGTCAAATTCATTATTCTTGTGCAACTATCATTTGATTCAATGAGCCTTATTGACTCGTTGAAATTGAATTATGAAACTTTGCAATGTGTTTTATCAATTTGGTTGTATCCTAGTCCTATCTCCACCTCACATAGATGCCCATAACTCACATAATCTAGGTCCACCTAATCAAATATACTAATTGGCCCTCCTTTATAACTTAAGTTCCAATTTAAACCCTACATTATAAAATAATCTATACTTCCATATTCAATCATTATAATCCCTAATACATATAATGCATGGATAAACATATGCATAAATAAAAATGAAAACGAAATAACTACTTTAAAATAATAAAAATATTTTTATGTATAAATAAAATATTAGAAGATTAAATAAAAATGAAATTTTTTGCTTATTTTATAATCTATTATCTTATACAAGATCATAGTTTACATTACTTACACTGATATCATAAGAATGGCTAAACTACCTATAATTACACCAAATTCATATTTAATTTTGTTAACACTTTTTACAAAATCAGAAACTATCAATGTAACATCTCATTATCCCATGATTAGGGTTAGAACCCTAGGATGCTTTATATAAGAATTTATTGAGAATTTAGAAATGCATTTCATGCATTATATGGCATACACATGCACGTGAATAGTGTTGTCATTCATGAAATAAATGTACATGCATTCATTGACATTTTTCTAAGTATAAGTGAATTTTTTGTGATTAAAGTGGGAACTATGGATTATTTGTGTTAAAAATTTATTTGGTGATAGTAGTTATTATTTCAAAATTTTGATGAATTTAGGAAATTTATCGAAAATTTGAGGCATTTTAGACTAAGAAAAACATATAAATAAGAGACAAATAGAAGTGTGAGAAATGGACCTATTAAGGATTGACAGTTGGGAAAATTGCTACATGACAAGTGTAAGACATACCAAAGGATATGTGTCAATGAAGGATGGAGCCACCTAGTCACGTTTTTTAGTAAGAAAAATTTTTACAACTCCTTTGTTTGGTCTTCACCGAAAAAACCATCTTCCTTGTTTCTCATCCATCGTTTAAACACTTAACTTCTGCATTTTTGGTGTTATTAGCTTACCCAAATTACACCTTACGAGTCTTCTTCCATTTTAGGGTCTTGATTGCAAAATCTTTTTGCAATCCAACACCGAAATCTATTGGTTGCTCTCCCCATTTCTGGAAATTTTTGCTGAAGTGAGAGAAACTTAAGACAAGTAAGTTTTATGCATGTTTTAATGTTTTAAATGGATGCATGCATGAATGATGTAAATTTTCATGCTTGCGGATTGATGAATGCGTGAATGGTGCTGATGTATGTGTGGGTGATGAAGGAGGAAGTAGATTCGGTAATATGAATAACCAGATGAAGGATTATAGTCTGATATATGCATTATTCTACTGAATGTACATCTGTATTTAGGGCATAACATGATCTGTGAATATCCAAATTTGATACAGTTTGATTCAGAGTAAAGTAGAGACATATATCTACATTTCCCATGAAGGAATCAAATTTGAAATATGTCATTAAGATCCTTGAAAATTGACTAGAAGTTAAGGATTGTGTTCTGCCAAAGTATGAAAACAGTCTGTGGATTTTTTATTATAACTTGAATGATACTGAACAAAAATTCATGACATTGGTGTCTTTAGACTTTCAAAACATTGAGGAACATTTTATTAGTATAATATGTTGCCTAAATACCTCATTGTCTAGGTCAAAATGGTTATGAAAATCAGACCCAAAATTTGCTTGAGAAAAATCTGAAAAATTGATAAGTTTATGATTGATTTTAGGAAGATGAAGAGGTTTAAGAAATTGATTGGGGTTTGATGATTTTATGAAAACAAATTGGTTTGTGAATGAGTATAAAATGGTGATATGTTTGTGCTAAAGTGATCTAGAAAAAAATTGAAATGAATTTGGTGTAAAAAAATGGAAGTGAGTTTCGGATGAAAGAAGAAGAAGAAGAGAAATAAGTAGCAAGTCACGATCGCTACTTAGTACGATCGCGACTCTGCTGCAAAAAGGGAAAGTCACGATTGTTACTTCTCATGATCACGATTCTGCTGATAGGATAAGGAAGTCACGATCGCGACCCAAGAGATGATATACGGGGGAGATTTTTATTGAACATGTTTTGGCATTTTGATGATATCTTGATCTGTAGTTGTCAAAATGAGGTGATTCTTAATTCAAATTAAATTAGAGACATATTTCTAAAACTTTCTTGAAGAAGTAAAATTTTAATTCTATATCTAAGACTTTCAAAATCTGATTTGAAATTGAGTCTTGACTGAGGTTGTAGTAATAACCGAGACAGAAATTATATCCTGTTGTTATAATAGAAACTGAATTGATGTAGGATGAATCAGACAATTGTGTCTTACTTTCCATTGGTATTAAGTTTGTAATTTTTGGATATCGGAGTTGAAAGATATGAGTTGTACAATTTGAGGGTATGATCATGAACTAGCCAAAAGTTCAATTATACATAGTCTGTGGGATTGTGAGCATAACTCATAGAATACTGAATCAAATTGGATGATCTTAGAGTCATTAGAAACTTAAGACATGGGATAAAAATTTTCTAGAAGGAAATATTGCTAAATTACTTCATTTTCTTAATGTGAATAATCATGCAAAGTAAACCTGAAAGTATGTTTTTAGAAAAATCTGGATTGATTAATTGAGTGTTGTTGTATGAATGAACATTGTGACAAGAATATGAATAAGAAACCTAGAATTGTCATGACCATGCATTGTACATATTCATTATACATGAATGTGCATAAATAAATTCATGATTGTGCAAAATTGTGATGTGTGTATGTATGATATATTATAGAGGATCACATTGAGCAACAACATCCAGATATTGCCGGGACTTCAAGGCAATAAGCTAAAAGGAGCATATGTGAGTCAACCTAGATGATCTTCCTAGGATTGATTGTTTGATTTATTCTGTTTAACTTCCAATTATTGAACTGTTTGTGATCTGAATATGAATTCCTGACTTAAATAGTCCGAGGAGTTTAATAGTCGAGAATGTATTGGAAGTGTTATATTTGCATCGAAAAATTGAATGATATATGTTTGCCTCTAAGTTATGAATACTCAACGAAAGTTGAATGCCGGACTGAGGTCTGATGAATATATATGAGATTATGTTTGTACATCATAAGTGAATGCTATTCATGACATATTATATTATTTAATATGTTTCATAAAATACATGCTCAGATAAAGGCGTTGTGATCAGAGTAGCCAGTTTGAAAGAGCTATAAGCTTAATATTCTGCATGTAGAGCTTTGCTCCGTGATTTCTGTTTTTGACTGAGCCCAACGGGCCAGTATCTACTTCTATATTTTAAAGGCACTTAGTCACAACAAATAATAACGAATCGAGAGTCTCATATGCATCTGCAATTGAATATTATGATTTATGAATATTATGATTTATGAATATATGAATGTGAATTCTTTCTGAAGTTGTGATGTTAAAGTGATATATCATGATAATGTGATTGATTGGGTGTTCAAATTATGAAAGATGGTATGTGAATTGTATGACAATATTTATGTCTTATTTTGATAGAAAATGTTGTGAATCCAATTAGTTGTTTGATATTGTGTGTATGCCTGGAGAGAGATCATCGATGATGGGTCTCTCATTGATTTTGCAAAAACTCATCCAAAATTTGCAACGTGATTTCACAGGTACGAGACAAGAGACCTAGGTTTTTCTAAGATTCTCATAAGCACTTTTTGGGATTAAGTTATGGATCAAAGGTCTGTCAGCTGACACTTGAGGAGTTGTTTTTGTTTTTAAGTAGTTTACTTACATCATGAACTTTTTTTATAAAGGTTTGTAAGCTAATATGTATTAATGAAATGAAAAGTTGAGGTTTTTAAATATAGTTTTTTGTGACTGTTGCATATATAGTTGATGCCATGATTAAGTTGGATATATTGCCATGTTATAAGTGAAGGTGAGATAGTTAACACTCCATTATTATAGATTATATACTGGAATGTCCTCAGGGTGTTCCGGTATGTAATCTATAGCAATGGGGTGTTGCTATAATTTTTGGTATTAGAGCATAGATTGGCATCCGTAAGGACTTATAAGAGATTTGAGACATGATGAATAATAAGAAACTCAGTTTGTGATCACAACTAGTTTTTTGTTACAGCTCCACTTCCATAGGAGATCAAGTTGGAGAGTTAGCTAACATAGAGCCTGTAAGAGTCAATAGGGAGTCTCCTATACCTGATTTTGCACAAATGCCTCCAAGAATTCCAGAGAGACGAGAAAGAAGATATGATAAGTTGAGAAAACAGGGGGCTGTGGACTTTTACAGAAGTACAGACCCTACTGAGGCAGAATGGTCATTAGAAAGAGTTGAAAGGGTGTTCGATCAGATGGACTGTGAGGAAGATGAGAGATTTGATTATGTTGTCTCACTACTGCGGTCCAGCATACTAGTGGGGGAAGACAGTTCCATACAGTACCACTAGACCTTATGGTTTGACCTGGGAAGATTTTCTGACGGTGTTTAGAGAGAATTATATGGCTAAGATTTACTTGGATAGAAAAATGAAAGAATTTATGGATCTGAAGTAAGGCAGACTAACAGTGGCAAAATATGAGATAAGATTCAATGAGTTAATAAGGTATGCAACTGCAATGACCCCAACTGAAGAAGAAAAATGTAGACGATTTAAGGATGGGTTGAATATGGAGATCAGAACAAGGCTAGCTCTTTCTAATTTGGGTAGTTTCACAAAACTGTAAGCAGCCTCACTCAGAATTGAGCAGTTATTAAAAGATGGTCAGGGAGAGTACAGACAAGAGTTTAAAGGGAAGAGGCAGGTTGAATCTTAGGCTGATTCTAGCAGAAGCTTCAGTAAATGCCAAAACAGATCGTCTTGATTCCAGACTAGATCAAGACAATCGGGATTTAAACCAAGAGGTGGATTTGTTCAAACAGATAGAGGCAGAGGATCAGTGTCAAGAGGACAGTCACAACAGATGCTTGATTGTGAATATTGTGGTAAAAAGCATGGTGGTCAGTGTTGGAGGTCATTGGGAGCTTGTTTCTGTCGTAGATATATAGAGCATCAGATCAGTGATTGCCCCGAGATTTTGGGACCACGATCTAGGATGAGAGGAGGAACAATAACTGAGACAACTATATAGCAGAGTAGAGTAGTCAGATCTGTACAAAGAGGCAGAGGTAGAGGCAGAACTCAGTCAGCAGGGGCTAGTGTCAGGACTGAGGTATGCAGTAACTAGCCGCAGTCTCAGACCAGGGTTTATGCCATTACCAGACAGGAGGCGCAAAACTCCCAAGATGTGGTAGCAGGTGTGTTGAATGTTTTTAATTTCAAAGCATATGCATTGGTAGATCCAGGATCTACACATTTATTCATCACACCGCATCTGGCATTTAGATTACATTGTAAGAGAGAAATATTGAATACTAGTTTAATGGTGAGTACTCCAGTGGGTAGCACAACAGTGATTGGTGAGGTATGTAAGGGGTGAATGATTCGGATTGATCAGGCAGAGTTAGAAGTTGATTTAATCATATTGCAGTTGAAAGTGATAGACCTCATCTTAGGCATGGATTGGCTCACTGCTCATAGGGCAGTGATGAATTGTTATACTAAAGAGGTAATTCTTAAATCCCCTAATCAGCCGAGAGTGGTGTTTCAAGGAGTTAGTTAGGCAGTGCCAACCTCACTAATTTCATTCATGAGTGCTTTGAGATTGATCCGAGGTGGATGTGAGGTTTATCTGGCCCACGTAGTTGATACCTAGGATGAACAAACCATTCAAGATATTCCTATTGTTAGGGAATTTCTAAATGTGTTTCCTGCTGAACTACCAGGATTATCCCCAGAAAGGGAGATGGATTTTACTATTGATCTTGTTCCAGGAACCGCTCCTATATCAATTCCTCCATATAGGATGGCACCTGTGGAACTAAAGGAACTGAAAATCCAATTATAGGAGTTGTTAGATAAGGATTTTATTCGACCCAATGTGTCACTGTAGGGAGCTCCAGTATTGTTTGTGAAGAAAAATAATGGAACTCTTAGATTGTATATTGATTATTGGCATTTTAATCGGGTAACAGTTAAGAGTAAGTATCCATTGCCGAGGATTGATGATTTGCTTGATCAGTTATAACAAGCTCAAGTGTTCACAAAGTTAGACTTGAGATCGGGATATTATCAATTGAAAATAGCTGAGGCTGATGTACCGAGGAGTGCATTTAGAACAAGATATGGGCACTTCGAGTTTTTGGTGATGCCGTTTGGATTGACTAATGCCCCAGCAGCTTTTATGGCCCTGAAGAATAAGGTATTTCAACCTTATTTAAATTGCTTTGTGATTGTTTTCATCGATGATATTTTGGTGTATTCAAAGTGTAGAGAGGAACGTGCAGAACATCTAAAATTGGTTCTACAGATAATGAGGGAGAAACAGTTGTATGCCAAGTTCAGAGTGTGAATTTTGGCTTGATCAAGTTGTATTCTTGGGTCATATTGTGTCTGGACAAGGTATACAAGTAGACCCAAAGAAAATAGAAGCAATGATGAAGTAGGAAGCTCCAAGAAATGTGACAAAAGTTCAGAGTTTCCTTGGATTAGCTGTATAACAGAAGGTTTGTCGAGGGTTTTCACTGATTTTAGCCCTTCTAATAAAGCTTCTGAGAAAGAATGTGCCTTTCAGATAGAATGATGATTGTCAGCAAACTTTTGAGGAGCTAAAGCATCAGTTAACTATCGCACCGGTGTTAGCTATTCCATCTGGATCTGGAGGATATATAGTGTATAGTGATGCTTCACACCAGGGGTTAGGATGTGTATTGATGCAATATGGAAGGGTAATAGCATATGCATCGAGACAGTTGAGGTCTCATAAGTTCAATTATCCAGTTCATGATTTGGAATTGGCTGCAGTAGTATTTGCTTTGAAGATTTGGAGGCACTACCTATATGGTGAAACTGTTCAGGTATTTACTGATCATAAAAGTTTGAAATATTTGATGAGTCAAAAAGAGTTAAATATGAGACAGAGGCAGTGAATAGAGTTGTTGAAGGATTATGATTGCACAATTGAGTATCATCCTAGTAAAGCTAATGTGGTAGCAGATGCATTAAGTAGGAATTCAAATAGCAGTGTGGCTCAAGTACAAATATCAAGGTTGCCTAACCTAGTTCAATTAAGAGCACTGAATGTTGAGTTGAAATTAGGGCAAGATGAGACATTGATAGCTACACTGAAGCTGAAACCAGTATTACATGAGAGAATCAGGAAAGCCCAGTATAAAGATCCCGAGATTGTGAAGTTAATTGAGAAGTTGAAAGTGAATCCAGATTCTGAATTTAAAATGAGAGATGATATATTGTGGTTGAAACAGAGGTTGTGTGTACCCGATGTTGAGGATCTGAGGAAGGAGAATGTGAAGGATGCACATGTGGCAGCTTATACTATGCATCCTGGTACTACCAAGATGTATAACACGCTGAAGAAATCTTTTTGGTGGCCAAGGATGAAGAGACAAGTGGTTGACTATGTGGCTTAGTGTTTAACTTACCAACATATTAAAGCAGAGCATCAGGCCCCAGTTGGTAAGTTACAGTCATTGCCTATTCTGGAGTAGAAATGGAAGCGAATCACGATGGATTTTATAATGGGTTTGCCAAGGACTCTGAGGAAACATGATGCCATTTGGGTCATTATTGATAGATTGACGCTCATTTCTTGCCAGTGAGAGAGAGTAACTCATTAGATCAGTTAGCCCAGAAATATGTGAATGAAGTAGTGAGATTACACAAGGCTCCAGTGTCCAATGTATTGGACAAGAATCCTAGATTTACTTCGACATTTTGGGATAGCTTACAGATAACCTTAGGTACCAAACTGAATTTCAGCACTGCATTTCATCCTCAAAGAGATAGTCACAGGGAGAGGACGATTAAGACTGTTGAGGATATGCTCAGAGCTTGTGTTTTGGAGTTTCAAGGAGGATGGGACATGCATATAGCTCTGATTGAATTTTCTTATAATAATCAGTATCACAGTAGTATCGGTATAGCTCCTTACGAGGCATTGCACGGTCGGAAGTGTCGTTCGCCTTTATATTAGGATGAAGAGGGTTTAAGGATTGTCGAAGGCCCAGAATTGATTCAAGATATTGTTGATAAAGTGAAGTTGATCTGACGTAGAATTAAAATGGCACAAACCCAACAGAAGAGTTATGTGGATCAGCATAGGAGAGATATGGAACATAAGGTGGGAGATAAAGTATTTCTAAGAGTATCACCTTAGCGAGGTGTGTTGAGGTTTGGTAAGAAGGGTAAATTAAGCCTAAGGTATATTGGTCCATTTGAGATAATTGAAAGAATTGGGCCACTGGCTTATAAGTTAGCCTTACCTTCTGAAATGGCACAGATACATAATGTGCTTCATGTGAGTATGCTTCGAAGATATCGGTCGGATCCAACTCATGTGATACCAACTCAAGAGATTGAAGTTTTTAGTAATCTGAGTTATGTCAAAGAACCAGTTAAGATAATTGGTTATCGGAACAAACAATTGAGAAATCAAGTGATCCTTACGGTGAAAGTACTTTGGAGGAACCATTCAAGTGAAGAAGCAACTTGGGAAACAGAAGAACATATGAGAAAGCACTACCCCCAACTGTTTCATAAATCAGGTAAGAATTTCGAGGACGAAATTTTTTTTTAGGAGAGGAGAATTGTAACATCCCATTATCCCATGATTAAGGTTAGAACCCTAGGATGCTTTATTTAAGAATTTATTGAGAATTTAGAAATGCATTTCATGCATTATATGGCATACACATGCACGTGAATGGTGTTGTCATTCATGAAATAAATGTACATACATTCATTGACATTTTTCCATTATAAGTGAATTTTTTGTGATTAAAGTGGGAATTATGGATTATTTGTGTTAAAAATTTATTTGGTGATAATAGTTATTATTTCGGAATTTTGGTGAATTTAGGAAATTTATCGAAAATTTGAGGTATTTTAGACTAAGAAAAATATATAAATAAGAGACAAATAGAAGTCTGAGAAATGGACCCATTAAGGATTGACAATTGGGCAAATTACTACGTGACAAGTGTAAGACATGCCAAAGGACATGTGTCAATGAAGGATGGAGCCACCTAGTCACATTTTTTAGTAAGAAAAATTTTTATAACTCCTTTGTTTGGTCTTCACTGAAAACACCATCTTCCTTGTTTCTCATCCATCGTTTAAACACTTAACTTCTGCATTTTTGGTGTTATTGGCTTACCCACATTACACCTTGCAAGTCTTCTACCATTTTAGGGTCTTGATTGTTACAAAATCTTTTTGCAATCCAACACTAAAATTTATTGGTTACACTCCCCATTTCTGGAAATTTTTGCTGAAGTGAGAGAAACTTAAGACAAATAAGCTTTATGGATGTTTTAATGTTTTAAATGGATGCATGCGTGAATGATGTATGTTTTCATGCTTTTGTATTGATGCATGCGTGAATGGTGTTGATGCATGTGTGGGTGATGAAGGAGGAAGCAGATTTGGTAATATGAATAACCAGATGAAGGATTATAGTCATTGGAGTATGATATATGCACTATTCTACTAAATGTACATCTGTATTTAGGGTATAACATGATCTGTGAATATCCAGATTCAATGTAGTTTGATTCAGAGTAAACTATAAACATAGATCTACATTTCTCATGAAGGAATCAAATTTGAAATATGTCATTAAGAGTCTTGAAAATTGACTTGAAGTTGAGGATTGTCTTCTGCCAAAGTATCAAAATAGTCTGTGGATTTTTTATTATAACTCTAATGATACTAAACCAAAATGCATGAAATTGGTGTCTTTAGACTTTTAAAACATTGAGGAACATTTTATTATTAGAATATGTTACCTAAATACCTCATTGTCTAGGTCAAAATGGTCATGAGAATCAGACCCAAAATTTACTTAAGAAAAATCTGGAAAATTGATAAGTTTATGATTGATTTTAGGAAGATGAAGAGGTTTAAGAAATTGATTTAGGTTTGATGATTTTATGAAAACAAATTGGTTTGTTAATGAGTATATAATGGTGATATGTTTGTGCTAAAGTGATCTAGAAAAAAATTGAAATGAATTTGGTGTAAAAAAATGGAAGTGAGTTTTGGATGAAAGAAGAAGAAGAAGAGAAATAAGTAACAAGTCACGATCGCTACTCACTACTCTGCCGTAAAAAGGGAAAGTCATGATCGTTACTCCTCACAATCTCGACTCTGCTGACAGGATAAGGAAGTCACGATTGCAAGAGGTCGCGATCACAACCCGAGAGATGATATACGGGGGTGGTTTTTATTGAACATGTTTTGGTATTTTGATGATATCTTGATCTGTAGATGTCAAAATGAGGTGATTATTAATTCAAATTAAATTAGATACATATTTCTATAACTTTATTTATAATTTGAATTTTAATTCTATCTCTAATACTTTCAAAATATGGCTTGAAATTGAGTCTTGACTAAGGTTGCAGTAATACCCGAGCCAAAAATTATGTCCTGTTGTTATCATAGAAACTGAATTGATGTAGGCTGAATCAGACAATTGTGTCTTCACAAAAGTTGTATTTTATTCTCTTATATTTCAATTGGTATTAATTTTGTAATTTTTGGATATCGGAGTTGAAAGATATGAGTGGTACCATTTGAGGGTATGATCATGAACTAGCCAAAAGTTCAATTATACACAGCCTGTGGTATTGTGAGCATAACTCATAGAATACTGAATCAAATTAGAAGATATTAGAGTCATTAGAAACTTAAGACACGGGAGAACAATTTTTCAAAAGGAAGTGTTACTAAATTATCATTTTCCTGATGTGAATAATCATGCAAATTAGACCTGAAAGCATATTGTTAGACAAATCTGGATTAATTAATTGAGTATTGTTGTATGAATGAACATTGTGACAAGAATATGAATAAGGAACCTGGAATTGTCATGAACATGCATTGTACATATTCAGTATACATGAATGTGCATAAATAAATTCATGATTGTGCAAAATTGTGATGTGTGTATGTATGATATATTATAGAGGATCACATTGAGCAACAACATCCAGATATTGCCGGGACTTCAAGGCAATAAGCTAAAAGGAGCATATGTGAGTCAACCTAGATGATCTTCCTAGGATTGATTGTTTGATTTATTCTGTTTAACTTCCAATTATTGAACTGTTTGTGATCTGAATATGAATTCCTGACTTAAATAGTCCGAGGAGTTTAATAGTCGAGAATGTATTGGAAGTGTTATATTTGCATCGAAAAATTGAATGATATATATTTGGCTCTAAGTTATGAATGTTCAACAAAAGTTAAATGCCGGACTGAGGTCTAATGAATATATATAAGATTCTGTCTGTGCATTATCAGTGAATTCTATTCATGGCATATTCTGTTATTTGATGCGTTTCATAAAATGCATGCTCAGATAAAGGCGTTGTAATCAGAGTAGCCAGTTTGAAAGTGCTATAAGCTCAGTATTTTGCACGTAGAGCTCTACTCCGTGATTTCTATTTCTGACTGAGCCCAACGGGCTAGTATCTTCTTTTGTATCTGAAAGGCACTCGGTCACAACAAATAATAATGAATCAAGAGTCTCATATGCATCTGCAATTGAATATTATGATTATGAAATATATGAATGTAAATTCTTTCTAAAGTTGTGATGTTAAAGTGGTATATCATGATAATGTGATTGATTGGTTGTTCAAATTACGAAAGATGGTATGTGAATTGTATGACATTCTTTATATCTTATTTTGATAGAAAATGTTATAAATCCAATTGGTTGTTTGATATTGTGTGTATGCCTAGAGAGAGATCATCGTTTTCAAAAACTCATCCAAAATTTACAACGTGATTTCACAGGTACGAGACAGGAGACCTAGGTTTTTCTAAAATTCCTATAAGCTCTTTTTGGGATTAAGTTATGGATCAAAGGTCTGTCAGCTGGCACTTGAGGAGTTGTTTTTGTTTTTAAGTAGTTTACTTATGTCATGTAGAACTTTTGTTATAAAGTTTTGTAAGCTACTATATATTAATGCAATAACAAGTTGAGGTTTTTAAATATTGTGTTTTGTGACTATATAGTTGATGCCATGATTTAGTTGGATACATTGCCATGTTATAAGTGAAGGTGAGATAATTAACACGCCATTATTATAGATTATATACTGGAATGTCCTCAGGGTGTTCCGGTTTGTAATCTATAGTAGTGGGGTGTTGCTACAATCAATGAATTTTTATTCAAAATAAATAAACACTACAACAAATAATCTTATTGGCGAGGAATTCAAACGTCACTAAATATTAAAAAATCATGTGAAATAATAATTTGCATTGAAAAACAATCGTCAGCCTAATGATCGCTGAATTCAGGTAGCAATACAATATCCACGACGTTTTTTGAAATCATCACAGAAATGTTTTGGATACACAATATATTTGTCGGTAAAACATTTAACCAACGAGAACCAAAAACATCATACATATGAATTTGTGACGTATATGTTTCGTAAATAAAGGTTTTTACCTATGAAACTGTAGTCTTAGATAATTATTTTTACTGATGATTTTGTTTTTATAGCAAAATAGTTTTAGCTAATAATTGTTTGTTGTAGGTAAATGTTTTTAGAGAAGTTCTTATAAACATAGGTAATAACATTTTGTGACGATTTTGTTTTGGTAGCTAATACTTTTTAGTGACAAACATTTTTTTGAACATAAATTTTATTATAATTGTTAAAAACAAATTTAATTTAATCTATTACAATTTTAAAATAGATTGAAATATAAAATAGTTACATTTTATAATTAATGTTGGTGACATATTTTTTAAATAATAATAAATTGAAATGAAATAAACATTAAAAATGGAATGCATTTTATAAAAAAATAATTACAGGTTAATTACAGAATTTGAGCAAAATTTATAAACAAACTAAGACTCCTCATCATCACTACTATTAACATAGTTTGAGCCAAGTAATTGTGTGACCATTGTTTTAAGCTTGTTCACTTCTTTTACATTACGATCTAACTTCTCTTCTATAGATTGTAACTTAGTCTTCGGTTACTGGTTCCCCTTTTGAAGCGCCGTGACATATGCTGGTTGTGACAATGATGCACCAACAGGCTTAAGGCTATACCCAAGACCTTTGATATACCTTGATCTTATACCAAGGACATTGATGCAAATGTCATTGACATTGGGCTGATTCTCTTGAGACAATGATGTCTGCAACAACTCTTATATCTTGTCCTACAATTTAAAGTACAAAATCAAGTTAAGTAAAAAATTATTACTTAGTATTACATAAAAAGTAAACTGTAATATTAATTTTTTTGTACATACATAATTACTTTGTGCCTCTTCAGACGTCCCGCCTTTACCTTCCTTGTAGTGTGTTAACTTGTACAGTGTGATTCTATCACACTCTTGTCCTTGGAGCTGAGTTTGGATCTATTAAATGAATTTAAAAAATTAGAAGATAATAGAATTTATTGTATTAAGAAATAGTTTAATAAGTTGAAAATGTTACATTTACAAATTCTTGTCGGACAACAACAAATGATTTAGAGCTGGTGTTATGAGGAGTCTGCATTTTTGCTCTGTTTACCTTGGCTTTCTCACACTTTTCCTAAATTAAAAGAAATAGTCATGAAATGTATAAACAAAATTAATGGAAGGAAATATGAAGAGAAATAAAACAAACCTGAACCTTCGCAGAGGACCAATAATCACACATTTCACTCCAATTTTTTAGAGTCACCGGTCTCGGAACATGTCTCCTTGCCTCTTCATTGGAATGGAAAGATTGATAATATTTATGAAGTCTATATCTATGATCTTTCACCCTTTGTTTCAACAGTGAACTAACACAACTTGAAACCTCAAGCTTGTCGATATCAACGATATTGAGCCTCATCTGTGAAAAACATGTATTAGTTAACTTACTGTTTTTGTTAAGTAAAATCGCAATACATATAATTAAACGAATTGAAATATTACTAAAACTTTGTCCAAAGCATTTTCGAGTAAGTTGTCTTCCTTCAACTACCTGGCATGCTTCATTCCTTACAACGATGCCCAACTCACTGGGCAATTTTGCAGATTGGATCTTATCCAAAGGGCAACGTTGCATGGGGTCAATGGTCACAGACAATTTGTTGTTCATTGCAACATTCATCCGTTGCAACTCAACTCTTTTTATGATACCTCTACCTCATTTTTTAATACAATATTGGAACCTGAAAACAAAAAAAAACATAATAAGAAAAACACACTAAACATGTAATGAGTAATTTCAGCATTAATGTAAATATGTTTAGTTAACAATAACATACCTAAAGATCCCTTAGAACTAATAGACAACGTTCGTAAAAGGTGTTGTTGACTGTCTTCATTCGAGGATGCAATTGTTGGTTGTTGAACAATGGGGTCAGAATGAGTTGGTTGTTGTGGGGGAGGAACTTCTTCGATCATTGCCCCCCTCTTTCCCTTGTTTCTACCAAGTTCCATTATATTGAACAACTAAAGAGAAATATGAAGATAACACATAATCTTAACTCAAACATCAATATTCCACATGAATATAAGGAGATCAGTAGTCAAATACTAAACATTAGACATAACATTTCACATATACATAAGTGAAACTTTAAAAATATGCATCTAGTCATTGTAAATTAACATAAGTAAAACATCAACAATATAAGGCAATTATAAACATAACATTTCAAACAATACAAACAATTTATTTACATTCAATCATCATGATCAAGATTTTGAAAATCATCATCATTAAGTACATTATCATTGGATTCTTCATCACTACTATATTCGAGCAAAGTATTGTTATTGTCATTTAAGTCATCTTGAGTATAGTCTTCATCCGTTTGTAAGATACGATGGGTTTGGACTTCATCTATTTAAACTATGTTGAGATCGACATCTCTCCTAGGGAATGGTGATATATCTACATCTTCTACTGGAACGCCTTCGTTATTGAACTCTAATCCAATTTCTTGATAGACTTCATCTGCATCCTTATCCAATTGACTAATATCCCTTTCACAAAAATCAAAGGCATTCCTTTGTTGAAACTTTTGAACAATCTTCCGATTGCTACCCAATACAGTATCGTTGACATAGAAAACTTGTTTGACTTGACTTGCAAGGACAAAAGGATCATTATCATACCATATCTTACTAAGATTTATGCTAGTAATATGCCCTGTTCACTTTCATGTCAGTTGGATCAAACCATTTGCATTTAAGTAAAACAATCTTCTTATCCTTGATGTAGTACAACTCTATTATTTCATAGATGACACCATATAAGTCAATGAAATTGTCGTCATGACATCTTTCAACGACAACCCCATAATTTTGACTTCTAACTCGACTATCTCGATTTTGTATGTGAAATCTCACCCCATTAACAATGCAACCTGTGTATTTCTTCTCACAAATATAAGGCTCACATGCTAAACTATATAATGTTGTTGTCGCTTCTTATACGTTATGATTATATAACTGTATCATCTGTACGAAAAATTGAAAATAAATATGAGGACGAGACATATTCTTATATTTTCATAATATGTAATCAATATGAAACTTACTCGATTTCTAAACCATGATACAAAGTTCTGCCTATGTCTTTCTTCAACATTACTAATCCCTTTGCTACGAATTGTCTCTTTATGCTCTCTACTTAAAAAAGACAACAACAATAAGATCTCAAAGTGTGTGAAGAAAATTGTAATATGATTGTTTGAATAAAAAGGAATATAAGTACTTCATGTATGTATCGACTGTTAGAGTAGTACTCTAAAGGCAATCACCTTTAGCACTTTTGTACTAACTTTGTTTTGAGTAATAAAGCAAAAGGCATTTTTCATTAATTTGATATTCATTTATATATGAATTGATGTTGATCTTAAATCGAATTGATGTAGTCCATGATATAAAACATAGCATGAAGGAAATCATGATGAGATCATGATAATGAGATTCCTATCATGTGCATTTATGTTAGTATCTAAATAATCCCTAATTATAGGATTAATAAGACAGGACATTATTAATCCAGACAGACTAGCACTTGTTATACTCTTTGATTTGATCAAACAGTGTATCTCACAAACTGTAAGCATAGGATATTTAGAGTTAACATGTGGATGTTTACTAAGGGTAGTAAGTACATCGGATGACCTGCAATGAGATTATCATATGGATGATCTATCAAATGTTAATGATCAATCTCATCATAGCAATGGTGCAAATATCTTTATAGTTGAGGTACTCAAGGATATCTTGGATACTAATCCTGTGCTTTGACATCACTCCTTGTTGCGTCAAGATGAGGTCACTCTTAGGGTGGTGATTGGGTACAGCTATTGGTATTTGAAGGTAAATGGGTAGCCAATAGAGAATTCACCACTCCTGATAGAAGGAGATGATACCTACGGCCTCTTTTCGGGGTCATTACTTAGGAGTCTCTGGCCAGAACAGTTATGTGTCATGAAGAGAGTCTTCAATGACACATAGAGTAATGAGATCGCAGGACAAGAACTAACATCACTTGGAATAGATGTGACAAAGTCAGTCTAGTGAGAGTTGATATACCCCATGTATGATTTTGTTTTTCTAGGTTGTCATGGTTTCGGAATCTAGATTCTGACAATTCCACTGTATATGCATGCATGTGATGCGTGCAGCCATGGCAAACCCAACGGTGGTATCAGAGCAAGTTTATGCATGTATTAGATGATGTATTGAACATGTGCAAAGTGTTTGCTAGGTTGTTATTGACATTTATGTTGATTTGGAGTAATTCGTGTAAAATGTAGAAAACATTTTCTGATTTTCTTTCCCAGAAAAGTTTATAAGATTTTATATTATGTTTCTGTCAAAGGAAATTGCAATTAAATGTCATTTGTTATTTTATTTTGAATTAATATCCAGACTGTTCATATGTTGGTTTCTGGGAATTTCAGAAAAACTAAATGCATGTGCTGATTTGGAAAATTTCGTAATAATTCTAGAAAAAGCATTTTTCTGTTTTTCTTTCACAAAAATGTTTATAAGGTATTATTTTATGTTTCTGTAAAAGTAAAATGTAATTGAATGTCATTTGTTGTTTTATTACGAATTTATTTTCAGCTTGATGCATGTATAAAGTTATGGAAAATTCTGGAAATATGATGAACAGGCATGCATATAAATTCCATATTAATTTTTATAAAAATTGTTTTTATAGATTTTATGCATGCACATGTAAGATGAGACATTTTCACGTGTATGAGATGTATGAAACTTGTTGTTAAAGTGATTATCTTATGCATGCATGATGTAATGTTTGACAAGTGTTAGAAGTAACATGACAAGTATCATACACATATGATGTTCTGGCTTATTCAAATTTATTAATAAATAATTACTAAGAATTAGGCTCTAGAATTTTTTATTAGACACATTTAGAATGTGTATAAGACTGAAATTTTTCCAAAATTAACTGAATTTGATTCAATTATTAAATCAAGTCAAAGTCAACATTGGTCAACTTTTTGAAAGTTAATGGAGTTGACTTACTTAATGACTTATAGTGTATGTATTTTGGTTATAAGACCTTAATAAATGTATTTCAGCCATAAGACCTTAATAAAGTTCTTATGTGATACGAAATTTATTATTTTGATGTTAATAGCATGCTTAATGCATGTGTTTGAAATTAGGATTCCAGAAATTTTCTGAACATCGAATCGGTCCCTTTAGTGTCTAGTAGGTTAACTTATTTATCTTAATAATTTTGGCCGTCAAGATAATTTTGGCTAGTGTCGAAATTGTTTAGATAAATTTGAGATGACCTAGGGATATTATAGATGACTAATTGATGTAAGGGATTTTTAGAAACCCTAGGGATTAATTTAGAATTAATTCAAGTAGAGCAGAGCATTTCTAGTGTGACTAGATAAAGGCATATAAACTAAGATTAAAGTGTTTATTCTGGACATCAAAAAAATTAAATTTTAGGGTTCCTAATCGAATAACATTCATAATTCAAATTAGCCGAGACTAACTCTAGTACTCGATTAGGTTCAAGAGTTGAATCGAATCACAAACTTTAAATGCATAGTCAAGTCACAACCTAAATTAAACTTCCTTTGTGTAATGCATGCATTAGATACATTTTAAGGGTAGTTATGGATATAGGCTCAATTTAATTCAGTTTTCCATAATCTGAATGTATATATGTGATATACATAATCAAGATCATCCACGCGTTGATGAGACCAAAGGAGTAGGACTTACGCCTTCTATTGATATAGTAAGACTAAGAGTTCTTTTAAAGTTGGGTTATTAGACAAACCCAAGCCCGCTCTACATGAATATGTTCAAACCATGGAAATTAGATTTCCGGATTAATGGGTTGGTCCTAACTAGAAGCGTTGATTTGTTAGGCAAACCCAAGGTCAATGTGGATAGAGGCGAAGTTAGGTTATATACATGGGATGTATACAAATCAAGAGTTAATGACCCAATGAGTGTGCTAAATCAACACTTGATACCACAAGTCGATAGTTTCATAATTGAATGAAATTGGTATGAATGATACCTACTGATTAACCTAAGGTGGCTTATTGGGCAAACCCAAGGCCATTCTTAGTGATATTGGATATCGACCCATTAAGAAAACAATAAGTTTTCTCGAATTCGTAGTGAGGGCTATAGATTTGAACAAGAATAGTGGGACCTATAATGCATGTGATTAAAGTTCTTATCGATATGCATTAGTGTACATTCTAACACTTTCTCTCATTCTTCTAGGTTATTGAAACACACGATGTCTTCTAGTGTGAACTTACACTCCCTATTAGATTCCAACAAACTCACGGGACCTAACTTCTTGGATTAGCTACAAAATTTGAGAATTATTTTCAAATCCGAGAAACTAGGATATGTCCTAAATGAACTACTTCCCGATCCCCCTGCTGCCAACGCATCTGATGAGGATCAGAAAGCTTACAAGAAGCTGCTGAATAATTGTGAGCTGGCTAGCTATATGATGTTGGCCTCTATATCACTAGAACTACAAAAGCAACATGAGGCTACAGATGCTCATACTATAGTCTACTATCTAAGGGAATTGTTTTATGAGCAAGCTCGATCTAAAAGGTTCGAGACCTCAAGGTTGCTTTTCTGTTCTAAGATGGCTGAGGGATCATCTCCAGTGCAGTATGAGCTTAAGATGTATGGATATATTGAGAGGTTAAGTAGTTTGGGTTTCCTAATGGATCATGAGTTAAGTATAGACTTAATTCTAACTGGTTTGACCGATAATTATTCACAGTTTATCCTTAACTATCGAATGAACCAATTTTATCCTTAACTATCGAATGAACCAAATATCCACATCGATACCTGAGCTGATTAATCTACTCAAAACAACTGAGCAAACTATCAAGAAAGATAGTAAGGCTGTGATGCTGGTGGGCTCTTCTTCTAGTTCTCGCAAGAAGAACCAAAAGAGGAAGAAGAAGTCCAAGAAGCTAGTGGGAGGTGTAGCCAAGAAGAAGGCAAATGATACAATACCAAAGGGGATATGCTTCCATTGCAACAAGGAAGGACATTGGAAGAGGAACTGCAAAGTTTTTATGGAGTCACTAAAGCAGAAGAAGGCATTAAATGCCGCACTGTCTACTTCAGGTATGATATTTGTCATTGAGATTAATACTATTTCTGATTATAATATTTGGGTATTAGATACCGGATGTAGCTCATACATATGTGTTGATATGCAGGGTCTTCGGGATAGTAGACCGCTCAAGAAGGGAGAGATGGACCTACATGCGGGAAATGGAGCAAGAGTTGCTGCATTAGCTGTAGGGACATATGTTTTGTATCTTCCTAGTGGGCTAGAGTTAGTTTTGGAAAATTGCTATTATGTACCTGTTGTGACTAAAAACATTGTATTTGTTTCATGTCTTAATAAAGCGAAATTTCATTTAACTTTTTCAAGCAATGGTTGTTCAATTAAATTGAATGAAATGTTGTATGGTATTGCTACATTTTGCAATGGAATTTACATATTAGATATGTCCAACACAATTTTAAATATCAATGACAATAAAAGACAAAAACAAGATAACTTAAAATTGTCTTACTTATAGCATTGTTGACTTAACCATATAAGTGAGAAACGCATGATTAAGCTACACAAGAATGGTAGCCTAGAGTCCTTTGATTATGAATCATATGACACATGTGAATCTTGCTTGTTAGGCAAGATGACTAAATTACCTTTTAAAGGAAAGGGTGAACGAATGAATGGGTTATTAGACCTAATACATTCTGATATATGTGTCCATTCATGCCAGAGGTGGTTTTGTGTACTTCATTACTTTTATCGATGATTATTCACGATAGGGGTATGTGTATCGAATGAGATACGAGTCTGAAGCGTTTAAAATGTTCAAACAATTTAGACTTGAAGTAGGAAAACAACTCGGTAGAAATATTAAGACACTTTGATCAGATCGAGGTGGTGAATACTTAAACGAGGAATTTATAACTTATCTCGAAGATAATGGGATAGTATCCTAGTGGACTTCACCTTACACACCGCAACATAATGGTGTGGCTGAAAGGAGAAACCAAACCTTGTTGGACATGGTAAGGTCAATGATGGGCTTAGCAAATCTACTAAAATCCTTTCGAGAATATGCACTCAAGGCTATTGTTTATGTGACAAACAGAGCCCCTTCAAAGGCAGTTAAAGTTACTCCATATGAGATATAGACTAACAAAATGCCCTATATTTCTCATATGAAAGTTTAGGTTTGTCCAGCTTATGTGAAGTGGATTCAATCAAACAAGCTTGAAGCGAAATTTGATAAATGTCTTTTTATAAGATATCCTAAGGAAACAATTAGATATTAGTTCTATAATGCTCTAAAGCAAAAGGTGTTTGTCTCAAAGCGTGTTGTCTTTTTAGAGAAAGAGTTTTTTCTAAGAGAAGACAGTGGGAGCAAAGTTGAACTTGATGAAGTTAATGATACTCAAACAGACGCAGATCAATTGCTTGAACCCAAAATTGTTGTTCACAGAGATGAAACAACAGTTGAACCTTCTGACACACAAAATGTTCGTAGGTCAAGTAGGATACGCAATGTTCCAGAGAGATGTGGATTTCTTGTAAACGAACACAATTAAGTATTGCTCATAGAGGACGATGAGCCTACAACCTATAAAGAGGCTCTGAAGAGATCAAAATCTAAAAAATGGCTTCAAGCCATGAAATCTGAAATGGATTCCATGTATGAAAACCAAGTATGGACTTTGGTTGGCCCACATCAAGGGTTAAAACCTATAGGGTGCAAGTGAATTTTTAAGAAGGAAATCGACATGGAAGGTAATGTGATTAACTATAAAACAAGGCTAGTCGCTAAAGGTTATCATCAAAGACAAGGAGTTGACTATGACGAGACATTTAGCCCCATAGCTATGCTTAAATCCATTATAATACTCCTAACCATTGCTGCTCATTATGATTATGAAATATGGCAAATGGATGTGAAGACGACTTCCCTAAATGGAAACCTAGTTGAAGATATATTTATGATACAACTTGAGGGCTTCGTATCCAGAGATGGCAGAAATGTATGCAAGCTTCAAAAATCTATTGATAGATTGAAGCAAGCATCTAGAAATTGGAACATTAGGTTTGATGAGACAATCAAAGAGTAATCAGTCAAAATTTGGTTGTCCCAGAATTTTTCCATGAAAGACCTTAGAGAATCAACTTATATATTGGGAATAAAGATCTATAGAGATAGATCAAGGAAGTTGCTAGGTCTTTCACAGTCAACATACATAGATAAAGTGCTAAATAGGTTTAGCATGGAGCAGTCCAAGAGAGGATTTTTTCCCATGACTAATGGGATAAAACTCTTGAAATCTATGTGTCCCCAGACGCAAGATGAGAGGACTCGCATGAGTATGATCTTGTATGCTTCGGCAGTAGGATCAATCATGTATGTTATATTATGAACAGACCCGATATATCATATGCTCTAAGTGTTATGAGAAGATATCAATCGAATCCCGGTGAGGGTCAGTAGGTGGCTGTCAAGAATATCCTAAAATACTTGAGAAGGACTAAGGATGTATTCTTGATATATGAAAATGGAGATCTCGTAGTGAGTGGGCATATAGATGCCAGTTTTCAATCTAACCAAGATGACTTCAAATCCCAATCAGCTTATGTTTTCACACTAAACGGTGGACCAGACAGTTGGAAGAATTCCAAACAAGAAATGACTGCAGATTTGATGACTGAGTCAGAGTACATTGTAGTTACGGAAGCAGCGAAAGAAGCTGTTTGGATCAAGAAGTTCGTTATGGAATTTGGAGTGGTTCTGAGCATAGTAGACCCAATATTATTATACTGTGACAACAATGGGGCTATTGCTCAAGCCAAGGAACCAAGGTCTCATCAGA
The DNA here is from genome assembly GCA_027563885.1 of Erythroxylum longipes. Taxonomy (NCBI): domain Eukaryota; kingdom Viridiplantae; phylum Streptophyta; class Magnoliopsida; order Malpighiales; family Erythroxylaceae; genus Erythroxylum; species Erythroxylum longipes. The sequence goes on from JAOQMS010057558.1 coordinate 48,807, forward strand.
GGTCCAAGCACGTACTCAAGAGATATCACCTGATCAGGGAGATAATTGATAGAGGTGATGTGAAGATTGAGAGACTGCCTACAGATCAGAACATCACTGATCCTTTGACTAAGCCATTTCCTCAAACAAAATTTGATTCTTGTGTACTCACCTATGATATTACATATAAAAGTGATTGGCTTTAGTGCAAGTGGGAGATTGTTAAAGTAGTGCTCTAAAGGCAATCACCTTTAGCACTTTTGTACTGACTTTATTTTGATTAATAAAATGAAAGGCATTTTTCATTAATTTGATATTCATTTATATATGAACTGATGTTGATCTTAAATTGAATTAATGTAGTCCATGATATAAAACATAGCATGAAGGAAATCATGATGAGATCATAATAATGAGATTCCTATCATATGCAATTATGTTAGTATCTAAATAATCCCTAGTCATAGGATTAATAAGACAGGACATTATTAATCCGGACAGACTAGCACTTGTTATACTCCCTGATTTGATCAAGGAGTGGATCTCACAAACTGTAAGCATCAGATGTTTAGAGTTAACATGTGGATGCTTACTAAGGGTAGTAAGTACATCGGATGACCACAATGAGATTATCATATGGATGATCTATCGAATGTCAATGATCAATCTCATCATAGCAATGGTGCAAATATCCTTAGACTTAAGGTACTCAGGGATATCTTGGATACTAATCTTGTGCTTTGACATCATTCCTCGTTACCTCAAGATGAGATCACTCTTAGGGTGGTGATTGGGTACAGCTATTGGTATTCGAAGGTAATTGACTAGCCAATAGAGAATTCACCACTCTTGATAAAAAGAGATGATACCTACGGCCTTTTATCGAGGTCGTTACTCAAGAGTCTCTGGCCAGAGCAATTATGTGTCACGAAGAGAGTCTTCAATGACAAATAAAGTAATGAGATCCCAGGACAAGAACTAACATCACTTGGACTAGATGTGACGTAGTCAGTCTAGTGGGAGTTGACACATAGCCCATACTTCAAACTAAGTGGGGTATAGTATGGTGAAAGGATGAATTTCACGGTAATTGTCTATGAAAAGTTTCATAAGTTTGATAATTAACTATTGAAGAGTTTGTGTGTTAATCTACTTATATTCCGACAAATTGGCATCATGAAACCCTTCATGATTTGCTTGAATTAAAAGTTTATTTAAATGCCTAAAATAGCCAGAAACTTAAGGGTCACACGTATAAAAGATCAGATGAAAAACATAATATGTATGACTAATTTTAAGTAGGCCATGTTCGTGGCTCATAAGCCACGATCGTGGCCAAAGGTGAGCCTATTTTTTAAGTCTGCCACAGTCATGGCTCATTGGCCACGATCGTGATAGAGGACACAAATGAGTACAAAAAAGAGTTCTTCACTTATGGACCCAAGGTCTTACCACTTCTTAGACACTCAAGTGAGAGCATAAGGGATCTAAAAGAGTTCTAAAGTGAGAGAGAGGTATCAAGAGTCTTGTTCTTGTAATTTATGAAATTGTTGCATGAATCAAAGTGCATGCAACAAGCTTCTTGATCCATCTTCTATCATTTTAAACATCTATTAGAACTCATTTAGTTTGGTGTTAAATCACCCTTATACATTGTTTCTTCATCTTCTTTGCGTGTTCTTGGGTGATCAAGGAAGGGTTTGGTGTTTGCAACAACCCAAACAAGGAGAAGAAACAAAAAAGGAGGAGAAACAAAAGGTAAAAGTTTTATATTTCATGTTCTTGTATATATGTCTATGCATGCATGTATGATTCTGTTTTTCTAGGTTGTCACGGTGTCGGAATCTAGATTTTGACACTTCTGCTACATAAGCATGCATGTGATGCATGCAACGATGGCAAACCCAACATCGACTTTCTCACAATTGTTCAAAATTACCAATGGACGATTTCGAATTCGTCTTTAGTTAACTCCACATATTTGCCCACACCAAGTGGCCTAACTTTTTGAGAGAAAATAGACAACCCACCGTTGTCATTAAAATCAAAGTTACATTCTGGTCTATTAAATCTTATCTCCACATCAGTTAAGTACATTGAACAAAAAGTCAAGCATTCATTTATTATATAAGCCTTTGCAATAGACCCTTCTAGTCAAGCTCTATTACGTACATAATGCTTAATAGAGCATAAAAACCTGAACATAATCGATTATAAACTTAGGAATCATTACAAACAAATAACATAGAAAAAACTTGTTGAATTTAATATGAATTACCTTTCAATCGGAAACATCCATCGAAATTGAACCGGTCCATAAAGTTTTACTTCATATGGTAAGTGAATTGCCAAATGAACCATAACATCAAAAAACGATAGGGGGATAATAGTTCAAGCTTACATAGAATCAATGCAATGTATTTTTTCATTTTATCAAACTCTTCAACTTTAAGTGTCTTGCAACATAATTGCTTTAAAAACTCTCACAATTGACCTAAAGTAATGGCCACATCCTTCGGCAAACACCTACGTATTCCAACAGGAAGTAATCGTTACAAAAGTACATGACAATCATGACTTTTTAACCCTGACACTTTTTCCTCTTTAACATTCACACAACGGTTTATATTTAATGCATGAGAAACATTAAAATAGATATGATGTACTGATTACTACTGTATACAAAGTTGTATAGCATTTGAGTTAAATGAAAATGTTTAGAGAATATAGAAAAAATAACTTTTATAATAAAATGGTTAGAATCGAAATAAACAAAAGTAAAGAGATGTGCATTTACTTTGATTAAAAAAAAGGTCAAGCTTATGTTACCTTTGATGATCAAAAAATAAACATCAGTTTGTACTTCCTAATATATACTTAAAGGCTTAGAATGTCCAAAATATTAACATAACATCATTACAAATAAAGAACTATGTACCAATTGAAAAAACTCAAACAACTAATCTTAAATTGCTTACATATCCACTAATCAACTCAGCTAAGTTTGCTTATATAGGTCCTTTTCCTTTATATGATTAGTTTCTCATTCATGTAGTACATCTGCCACTTACAGTACCTAAGTACTTTTATTGTAAACAAACTTCCCAAGTTTTATGTTTTCTTAGCAAGCCTATCTATTCAACTTGGAATATACGAAAAGTTAAATTTTTTATTCAACAAATTTACTTTTACATATATGCCTCCTTTGAGGATGACAGCCAAGAAGATATGGCACATTAATTTTTTAAACTTCGATAAAAATATGCTACAACATGAACAACAATTTATTAAAACTTTAGGACTCACTTCTCAAGTTTCAACTATTATTTCTATCCCGCAATTGAGAATAGAAAAGGGCGAGATAGAAGCAATTCTAGAGGAAAGAGCAAGTGGCGGGACGGAATGATCCAGCCCGTGGCTCGTGCCATCGAGCCTCAATCGACCCGATCGTTTAATAATTTTTTAAATTTTTAAATATTTATTTTAAGAGAATTTAAAAAAGTTATAGTTGTATTTTTAAATTTATTAAATTATATATATTTATAAAAAATATGTAGTAATGATAATATTGTCGTAATTATTCCCCACAAACAAGAGAATTTAATTTTAATTTTGTAATTTTATAATAACAATTAATTATAATGTAAATGTAAAAAAATTATTATCTAAGTATAATGAATTTATTTCAAATATTATTTTTACGTGTTTAATAAATTATTATATTTCTTTTTAATATGATTTTTTAAAAATAATTTTATTAAGTTTATAATATAATATTTTCTAACTTTTAATGTTTTTATAAATTATTTACAAAACTCTTGATTGATGTAGTTATTGTTAATTTTTTTATTTGTATAGTTGTATACATATTATTGTCTTTTCATATTATATCTATTATTAAATAATTATTGTAAAATTTTATATTTTTGTTACACATATTAAAAGAAATTAATTAATATCATGATTAATCTTAACGCATTTAAACTTTTTTATTTTATTTTTCATATTTACACAATATATACTTTATGCATATATATATTTATATTAATCTTTAAATGAATTAATTTTATCATTTTCAAAACAATAAATAAGTAATTGAGTTATAAAAGCAAATACATTTTTATAAATACTTTCAATATGTTTTTATATATTATTATTCTTATTACTTTTGAAAATAGTTCTTTTACTTTTTTTCTAAAATCATTACATTCTAATTAATCTAAATTTATATTCATAATTTTTTCTCCTTTCTAAATTTTAATATTAGAAGATTCATTTCTAAGTCACTCCAATTAAAAGTTTGTTAAGAGTAATTCTTTACTTAAAACTTTGATATAAGTTTATTTTTAAATCCTTCTCATCCTTAAATTGTTATAAGTATACCATATTTCATAAATTTTATAAAATTATCAGCTTTTTTCTTTTTAATATATATATTATGTTACAACCTTAAATTATAACAACATATAATTATGATATAATAAAGTTATTAATTTTATCGAATATTAAATTACAAAATATTTATA
>JAOQMS010057594.1:0-26768 GCA_027563885.1 Erythroxylum longipes
CTTGAAGGCCCCGCTCACCCGAAGTGATTTAGAAAGATGATTCTTTATCGATGGTGATCGGTCATGGTATCCATAGCGTTGCTTCTTTTTCGGCCAAATCCTGATTTCGTTTTCCTTCTCCCGGTCGTCGAGCCTGATCGACTCGACTCTTTTCCCTGCCCCCCGGCCTCTCACTTCGTTTCGTTCTTCTTCTGTATTATCGCTTGAATGAAGACACCTGATCGGCCCGACTTTCCCGAATGTCCACCACTGGCCCTTCCCCTTTCCGGGTCTGGTTTTTTCGCGTCGTTTCAGTCGTCGTGGTCGACGGGGAAGAAAGAAATTAATGAATGTGATTTTGGGAAAATGTAGAATAATACACCTACCGAGACGAAAGCCAAAGGTGAGTCTCGTAGGTGAACGTATCGAACTAAAATAAGATCTCAGATTGACATCTTGATACACTGATTTACCATAATAATAAATAGAGTCAATGGTTACTCTGCCGTGGAAAGAACCGCTTCTTTCTTGCTTGGTAGGGGGGGGCTTCCATTCACCAGCGCAGACAAAAAGTGCTCTCCGAACCGTGCTGGATAGTCACCCATCACAAGGCTCTCGCTCAAACCCAACCTGTGGCGGATCCCGGGGGACAAAGTCAAAGCGTTTGATCCTTTGCCCCATACTTTGCTTTGAGATGCTTCTCCCCGCGCAGCGACGCTGCTCGTGATAGGCTTAGCTTTAAGCCGCTATCGCTCGGTTCGGAGAAGTCAAGTCCCTTCGGTCGGTTCGCTCAGGTGGTCTTCCCTTATCTTACCTAACGTTCAGAGTTGTTCTGGTTTGAGAAAGGAGCACCGGCCGAGCACCCTGAATGAATAATCAATGGACAGCAGAGGGAATCAATGATTCTTATTCAACCGAGTTGAAGCTAGCAACATGTCGATTACACACCGGAAGTTGGTAAGAAAACCTAACCTAAGTGGGCCTACCAGCGAAGCAACTGGTACTTGATCGGGCGGGGGGCGGTTTGGTTTCGTGCAAGGCCCTCGCAGAAGGAAGAGGCAGTTGTCATTTGAAAGGAAACTGATTTTGTATAGGGTTCCACCCCTGCGCACCCTGATAAAAAAGCCTTTTCTATGTTATTAGTAAAGGCCTCAATTTCCTTATTTCAAACTAAAGCGCTAACGCACCAACTATTATTTAGAAAATTTGGATCATTATAAGAGCAACCTTTCGCCTTTATTGATATAAAAGAAGCTTACTTACTAATAAAGCGGCAACAAGCACCCTCTTTCTCAAAGTCCACTTTTTACCTTATTGCTTTAGAAAGATTGCAGCTAGCGCGCTTGACTAATAACATAGAAAGTAAAGGCTCTTTTCCTTTTCTACGAATCTACAACTCTCTTTACTGAGAGAGACTCCAACCCATATCCCTTCCCTACTAGTGGGTTATTTTTCATTTTCCATTCTATCATTTGTTTGACAGCTTAAACTAGGCTCCATTTGATTTTAGATAGGTTTTCGGTCTTAATCAAGATAGGTCGGGGGCGCGTCGGAACGGTCGGTGGCTGCTTAGTCTCAGCCGAGAGTCTAATCTCTTTGTACTGCTTTTTTCTTTGAAAAAAAAAGAAAGAAGAGGGTCGATTTAGGCTCCTTCCCTTCCACTGCATAGCCGCGCTAGCAGGTACTATGAGCCCTCTGTCCCACGCATCTAACCAGCTCGCGTGGTTCACCGGTTCCACCGAAAACTCTCATTTGTTGAAGCGGAGCATAGTGCGCTTTAGGCGCCGAGCGAGAAACGTCTCTTCTTTCGTTTCGGTTTATTCACTGATCTGAAACTTAGCACTTGTTTTCTTATTGATTCCAGGGGCTAAGGCGTTCTTGAATTCAGTCTATCCGAACCGAATTAGAACTTCTCAGATCAGGCTAGGCCTCTCCAGCTGAGCTGGGCGCCGGGGCCCTGGATGCGCTAGCGATCGGCACATAGGGGGGGCCCGGGTTTCTCGGCCTGGTATCCTGCACCTCGCGTTCATGATATCTACATTCAACTGTGCCCCGGAGACACGGTCGAAGCACGCCCGCCCAGTGTGCGTGCTTCTTTCACGACATGCTCTGGTCCCGGGTGTTTTCCAGTGGTCTTCTGGCGTTAGAAGAAGTCGTGTCCGTCCCGGACATCTGCAACGTCCTCCCACGCTTTTTTTTAATATAGGAAAACTGAAGGAAAAGACTGACCCATTCGGTGACTTTCGCGGTCGCCCTCACTGAACCACTTTGAATCTGAACTACGATTGAGATCCAGTCTTACCGAAATCGGATTTCCTTTTTGTGCCATATGCGCTTTGATTTTCCTTTTTTTGCCCCAGTCTAATGTGTAAAAGCAAACTCTCCAAATTGTTAACCAAAAAAAAGACCTCTCTATCCTTATCGGGAAGATTGGCCTAAATGCTTTTTCCTTACGAACAGAGCTATCGATGCTATGATCACCTCATTGAAATAAATCACTTTATTGAGGTTATCAAAAATCTCCTTTCTCGGGGCGCTCGGAATCTTTCTGTCTTGTTTGCCATCCCTACCAAAGAGGAGTTACCCCCGAGGTCCGGTGCTTAGTAGTTCCTCAATCACTATGGAAAGGTTGGAGGCTAGGTTAGTAAACTACCTACACGAATAAAACCGAACACCAACCCGGCTAAGATGATGTGTTATCTTCGATCGATGATACGACCAAGCGAGACTGAACTTATAAACAATGAGGCTTACCCAGGGGGTTAGATAGAACGAGGGATCATCCGACTAGGGGCAGGGGTCTATTGAATATACATAGAAAAATGCTCTTCCTACGGCCCAAGAGTTTAGCCTCTGCCTTATTATACGATGATAGTGGCTAGCTTCTTTGGCATCTTCGGGTGCCTACTTCCAGCAGATCTGTGGGCATTAAAAGTAGAGTTTCGGGGCTTCGTTCTTCCAGTTCTGCAAGCTTTCTGGATATCCCTTCGTTAGCCTTTTTTAATTCAGCTATCAGTGAATCCTGTTGTTTGAGGAACTCTGCATCTTTGGCTTGTAAGTACCGAATTTCAACTGCTAGCTGCTCTCTTTCTTCTTCAATCTTTGAGAACCGAGCTGAGCTGTTCATGCTCCTGATCTAAGGCACTCTCGCAGTTAGAAGTCTGTCTTTTCAGAAGCAGTAGACTGAGAGTGAGAGGCTTTGGCAGAATTGATCGAACTTCTTGCTCTCAGGGTGCTTCCCTTGAGCTCAACCATCCGGGATGCTAGTTTTCTGAGGATGATTCTTTCGCGTAAGTCAGGGGAGCCAGAGTAGAGATGACCTTTTCAGCATCGCTGTGAGAGCATCCGAGTGAATCATTTCTTCCAATGGCATGCTGAAATAGTTGATTAGTGCTTCCCTTTGTTCTTGCAAGAGATCAAGACTGGTAGGCAGGCTAAGGCCAGAGATTCAATGCCCGAGGGAGGTCCTCGAGACTGAACCCTGTCTGAGAGCTTGGCCAGCAAGCTTTTGGACATTTAATGTAAACTCGAGGAGAACTGAACAGATATAGAGGATCCTGACAAGGAAAGCACACCTTGAAGAGTTGACATCTGAGATTGAAGATGATGTCAACAATTAGCCAAGAGGGTTTATGGCAAACTGGAAGGAGTAAGGAGGGAGAAATGATCTACCTTAGGTAATGCTCTGCTTTCAGAGCTTTCCACCGGAACTCAAGTCACGATTGCAGGCCTTCACCATTCTTTGTGTTGGCTAGCGCGCGGGGCTCCCCGTACACCTTTTTAATTGAATAATTTATGATTTACCTGTTTCGAGGAAGAGATAGAATATCTAATTCCATTTTAAGATCAGATGTAGCATTTTATCGATCAACTTTCTTAAAGGTGCGAATGCGGGGAAGGTGCCTAGCCTTTACATATGAATCTGACTCTATCAATTCCTTTTGAATAAGGGGCCTAGCGATCTACAACCGAGTCTTCTTCACGTCGCAAACAGTCTATTGACTCCCGAGATGCTTCTGATTCAATCATTCCTGAAAACAGGGCTGGCGCGCCTAACAGGAGATTAGATAACCCGGCATTCGTAGATCAATCAGTTCCTTGACTGATGGCATACTTCACTAAGAAGCACTACTTCTTACCAACTACGATTTCTGATGGGTACGGTTTATGGAAATGAATTGAACATGTCATTAATCCGGGATGAATATCTCTAAAATGTTTATATTCTGTAGAACGTAATAACCTATTTAGATAGCCACAAAAGACTATCTAAATAGATGATTTTCTGAACAAATCGAAGAAAAAAACAGTAATGGATCGAACTCATACATCAAACCGTCTGTTATAGCTATTAAAGATAGGAATTAACCTATGTTAACTTGAAAGCATAAGACGGCCGGTAGGTATAAAAGGGCTCGTCGAAGGCGCATCTTTGGGCTAAAAAATCAGAGTTTCATGTTAGACACTCTTTTTTAGAGTTGAAGCGGCTTGCTTTCCTGCTCTCATTCCTCGGGCATTAAATTAACATCGATTCCTAAGACCTGCTATGTCCTACTCCTACTCCAGTTTGACGAAATGGACGTTCCCACAAGGTACACCTCCTATGGGGGATCGACTGAAAGTGCCATCAAACGTTTTTCAGGAGCCTTTTTTCAGGAATTTGGCAAAAGAATTGCGTTCGCCGGCTTTCCACTCAAGATAAGGCTAAGGAAGTCGATCTAGGGTTACATAATCAGAATGCCCGAAATCGACACGAAGACTTGGGTTCAATACTTGAGTTGGACCAACGGTTACTATATCAAATCGATCCGCCAACACGGATGGCACTCTAAAAGAGAGACCGGAATCATCTAGTAATTTATCTGGATTTTCCGCTCCAGTTCTACAAATTGGGATGACTCCCATAACGGTGAAGAAATGGAATATGTTTAACCCAAGCAATTCGAACAAAGACCAGTGCTCTTCTCGATGATATTCTAGGCCGATGAGCTCTCTCTTCTCCTAAATTAGACCCAAACCAGGGTTTCCAACCTCTAAGCCTGTGCCTCACACGATGACTCTTAAAGGAATAGAGGTTTTTGATGTAGTTGCAATCAGTGATTTTGTTCACCGAGATTGGGCGGGACTCCTCTTTGCTTCTGACTGAGCGGGCTCGATCGTTTTCGATTTCCCGACAAGAGCCTCCGATTATCAAGGCTCCGGATTTTCCGTGCTTAGCTTCACGAATCTTGTACAAACACAACCATCTCTGGTACTCTCTGGAACTCAGTACCTGGTTTGGTTCTATTAAAGTAAAAAATTGGACTTCGATAGGACCAGGGAATGAATGCTTCGGAAGAAAAGTCAAAGTGAGCGAGTCAGCATAGGATAGGATTTTTGATTACCAGCTGAAAGAGTAGAGTAGTTAGTTTGAAATAGCGATTGATATGCCTGCTTTATGCGCAGGTATGGGTATGGAAGGAAAGACCAGCTCGGAAAGTGGCTCATGTTCTGAAAACGAGCGATAGAGTCTCCCTTTTGGTTGGATGCCCGGAATGGATCTACGAAAATGGTCCCTAAGCCCATAACTTGTTCTTGAGATGGTATGAAGTCCAGGCTATTTCAGGCTATTCAATATCTGGGACTGCGTACCAGGAGATCATCCAGGATGTTGTATGAAGAGCGAAAGGAAGAAGATAAGCAAGAAATTAGCTCGAGGTCATCGCATCGAAACACGCGGTGATTGAAAGTCAAGCAGCTAATCTGAATATCCTATTTGATATAGTGCATTTACTAGCTTAGAATTAGATAGGTAAAATATACCCCGTATGCCTCAATCATTCGACTTTTTCCGGCCCACCTTCATCGATAAGCACAATCACTTGATTTGATTTTCCATCCAAAAATAAATCCCATCTCCAACTGAGACCACTCGAAAGCGAAATAGTTTCATTTCTTTACTTATCAGTGCCCTCCTATCGTCCAAAGTGAAAGTCGTTTTCGGGCCTTTAGAAAAAGAAAAAACTCTATCTGAGAGATCACTATTAATAGGGAAAGGTCGAAAAAGTGGAATCTTTCCATATAAAAAAGGTATTCAATACAGTTGAAACTATCATTTGAGCTGCGAAGAAAACCACACTGCTTTCCTTGCAATTCCATGATTTCTGTGACTTTGGCTGTCAAGATCATGGGTGAGGTGGGAAGGGCTCTTTCAGTTCGCCGAAATGATCAGATAAAGGAATTGCCTTGCTTGCGTGCGCGCTAAGATTGATTAGCTCTTTCTAGCTAGCTTTCGATAGACTTATCTATCCATATATTCAAAGCTACATTTTCCTAATGGAAAGAAAAAGAAATAAAGGCCCCATTCCATTATCTTTGATTTTCCCTCCCTCTCCAACTCAGTTTCACCACATCAAACCTCAGTTGATTATTGGATTGGTCCAGCTACTTCCTGTAAGTGGAATGAAAGCCCTATACCTAGACGTACGAGACTCTTCAACCCGTAACTTATTGTATTGCACTAGTACTTTCATCCCTCTCTGTTATTCTCCCTTTGATCGCCTTCTCGCTACTCGTTCCTCTCGCTTAGCTCCTTCGAAAGCATCCCGTAACGATACGATAGCTATGAGTTCAATCATTCCTCCTGGCTGATTTTGGTATTTTGCTAACTGTCATATTCCTCTGCCGTTGATAGCTACTTTACTTCAAGGACGGCTACCATCAATACCAAATTCGAGAATCTTGCTAGATTGTTAGTAAAAGAGTTGGATATCCGTGTAAATAATTGAGTAAGAAAGCAGTCTACTTCAGATCCCAGAAAGAGAGAGAGTTCAACAATCCGAGAGGCGATCTCGAACAAAAAATATGTGAAAGAGACCGATCATGTACTAATGGCAAGGTCCGGGATGCGGATAATCGTCTTGATGAAGTTCATTTTTAGCTCTACCTTCTTTAGTGTTAAACCTACTCTAAAGCGGTCTAACAATCAGAGGTAGCTCGAGTCTCTAATAGGACGAAGTAAGAGAGTCTCGGTAAGCATTCCTTTAGCAAGCGCTTACGCCCTTGCTTCTTACCGCTCCGTGGGAACATACTTTGATTATTCGTAGATCGGATCTTGCCGGGTTAAGGACTTAAACCAAGCATCTTTTGAGTCCCTTAATGGTATTCGTTGCACTTTCTTCCCCTAATAAACACGTTGCTTCGACTCTACTCGTCCTTTCGATTTTGAGAAAGCTAGAGCCAAAGACGTCTTTTTCGATGAAAGCGGAAAGGAAATGCCAGTTAGGTTTTAGAGAAGACAATTAGAGATTCAAAGCGCTAAAGCCTGATTCTTTTAGTCTAGTCATCTTTGATAGATTTGGTGGGAAGTTCGACGAGTTTAGGTTTTGTTGGGAAGGAAAAGAATAAGACCAGACCAAAAGTTAGGAGACCAGAGCGAACGAAGGGATTGTCTCTAGTGGAGCGACGTAAGGAGCGCAACGCGACAAGCCCGAGTGGAGCGGATCCTTTCAGGCCGAAAGCCCTACCCTTTCAAAAAAGAGTGGGCGAGGTGCATGGCGCCAGAAATCGAGCCATTTTTTCCTTTCTTTTGTGCCAGCCGGAAGCAAGAGAAGCGAGCAGGAGACCTTTGATCCTAGGAAGGCTATTGGGTTGGAAGAGCAGGGAAAACTGTGGATTGGAAGAGTAGGAGCAGGGAGAGTCATCTGAAGAAGATCCCTATGTCGGAATGTTCATTGGTGCTATGACTCATCAGGCACAAAAATGGGTCTCCAGCCTTACTATCTTTGATAGCGGAGAAACCCATAGAAATGTATTCGCTGTGTTCGACTCGGGATCTGACTAGAATTGCTATAGGGCAGATCTTGTCCCTTCTGTTTACTGGGAGAAATGTTCTGAAAAGGCGAGGGCCGTTGATGGTTCTAAACTATCTACTCCATGGATGGTGAGATATATCTATATCTGCAAGTCTTGTTCATGCATGAAGCTCGACTTTGTCATCTTGACTGGTTCAGAGTTCCCAATACTTCTAGGAAATCCCTTCCAACCACTGATCAAGATTGAGAATTATGTAGACTAATTGAATTCATAACCGTTATATTGGCGACACTTGTATATGTATGAGATCTATGCCCTTGCTTGCCTCAGCCCTAAACTATAAATCTAACTAAACTAGAATCTAAGTATCTATAAAGAGAACTAGATAGTGGGGACTAGCTCTCATTTGTAAGCAATTCGTGATTCTCGGGTATTCTGAATATTTATATATATATTTTATATATCTTTACTGAACTGCCTGATTTAATTGAACGAGAAAGACAAACTCATATGTAAGTAATAAAGACAGCCGTCTATGCGAAAAGGATGCGAAATGCATCTGATCGAGGTCAGCGGGGGCTTGAAAGGGCGGAGTAGAGTTCCTTCCAGGGCATCCAACTCTTTTTTTATGGAGCTGAGGCGGTGGCGGGGAAGTACACACTGTGAACTTTACAGAGAAGGGATAAAAAACATACTAGTTCAAAACTAGGGGGGGAAAAAGAGAAGTATGAGAAACAATTACTAATCAGAATCAAGAGATAGCTTTTCAGCTAGCAATGAAGCACATAGCGCATAGCTTAACGCCTGGGAAGGGGATACCGCGTATACTACCCAACCCTATTAAGGAGTGGGGTATACTGCTTCTCAAAGCGCTTCATTCTATTCTAACTCTAACTGCCAGCCGAGCCGCTATAAAGCAGAAGGAATTGGTTGAGCGAATTGGCAGTCAAAGAAGTAGTTCAACTCACTCGACCGAAGTAAGAAGAAGGTTGTGCAGGTGAAAACCCAATAGATCCACTTTCGAAGATCGCTCAACCTTGCTCACGAGGGAATGTGGAATATTGAACTTTAAATAGGTTCAAGACGGGAGGCATGCATCTATGAGAGCCCAAAAAAAGCCCAATTCAATCTTAAGCTGTCCTTTTGTCTTCCATTTCATCCCCGCATTTGTCTTGTAGTCAGCCGGGTTGGGTTCTATCTCTTTGCCAGTCGGCCCACTTCGTTCCTTTTACTTCTAGGCCTGGGACTTCCAGGATGCCTCATTCACCACATCATGCTTACCAGCCACTGGAGCTAGAGAAGCAACCCTTCACCCTTTTCAGCCCTTCGTATCAACCCGCTTGTTTTTTACATCAACAGGACCCCCGGGAGCATCTACGACCAAGACCCCAAGGCCGGAGCTAGGTTTGGGCCAAAGGGGCCTAGGAGGAAGCAACCACTCGAGCAGAGAGTTTTCAAGTAGTAGTTTCAAGCCGGTTCAAGCCTTTTCTAGCCTTACTTCCTCAAGGTTTCTACAACCATCAAGCGAAGAAGCTTCTAGGACTGATCAAAGAATTAGCCCACCCTCCAACCGAGTATCCATAAATAGAATCGGAGGATGCAAGTGAAGCTAGCGCTTTCCTTGAGTAGCCAAGTGGTCCAAATGACTATCTTGTTATCTGTGGTTAATGGGTCTTGAGTTTGATTGTTCCTTGGGTTCAGATAATATCCTATGGGTGATAGATACTCTGATTAGTGCCAAGCTAAACGCTAACAGCGGATTCTAAGGTAGTTCAGTCCTATCGGACCAGACACTGAATACCTGAGAGATAATTTAGCAAGGCTACGCACCTTACATAAGACTTTCTTTTTATGCTCCGAAGAGGGCCAGCTAATCGAGTGGTCTTTTGCATAGTTAAGATTTTTTACCAATGTTAGGAATAAGAGGCTTTTCTCGATTATCCCTATTTCTCATTCACTTACAGAAGAGCTAACCTTAGTTCTTAGGGTCCCGAGACGAATCAACTCCCACTCCTATTCTAACTCGAATCTTTCTAAACTATTATATAAGCAGATGCGCGGAATCGTAAACATACCTAGTGATTTCATTCCTAATCTTAGAATCGTTTGTTCACACGGAGCGGTAATCATCTTACTTGACTGAAAACTGACTAAGGCAAGGAACTTCTTGCTATATTTCTTTTAAGTAGTGCTTGATTTTCTCTTTTGTCTCGTCAGGGCGAACGGACTAGGATAATAAAGAAAAGTAGTACAGGAAGGCTGATTTTGAAGAGTTTGAGGCGACCAAAGGAAGCTCTGGGGTTAGTGGATCTCCTTAGGGTAAATTGTCCCTCTTCTTAAGGGGCATAGCGAGCATAGTTTCAAAAAGAAAGAACCCTTCCATTTTTCTGTTGACTGAAAAGGGCAATGGTGTTTAAAAGAGGTGCTTCTTTGTCTTTATTAGCTCTTATTGTTCCCAAGGTAAGCTCTCCATCCTCGGCAAACTCCGAATAATGGATAGCGTCAGAAAAATGGATTTAAGATCTTTCGAAGGTCACCGCAGGTACGAGTACCTCTTTTCCTTTGATTCTACCTTTAATACATTGATGGTATGTCGATGGGACCGCTTGGTATTTATGAATCTATGGTCTGCCCAGAAGAGTGTGATATGTCGTCGGTGCAAAAACAATCTGGGACTCTATCATAATCTTACGAATCTACAACTCTCCAAGAAGCTTGAGGTCAACCCACCTATCGCTTCTTGACCGATGAAGAGAAGGAATTGGAGATCAAAGACCAGCAGTTGAAATATGTGCTCGAGATGCATCAACCGAAACAAGAGTTTCGGGAAGTAGAGCCTTTACGCCTTTAGTAGCCCATTTATCTGTTGAAGGGCTTTGGCCCCGGGCCACAAGTTGAATTACTTTATTTCAGCAAGCAATTAGGCCTCCCAGAAAGGAAAGTACATTTTTGGAAAAAATACGAGAGGAAAGCCGTGAGCACTTTTTCCCAATGTTGATGAGTGGGCCTACCTATCTGATGTTGCATGCTCGGATTGTTCAGCCGACCCTATCTTATTATTAGGCTTCAGAATCATCGAATTCCTTTCCTGATGCGATGCCGAAGCCTTTCTTTCGTCTCCTTCTGCGGAACGGAAAATCATGGAATTGATCCATCCGTACGTACCGGATCAATATACCGCTACCGTGCTAACGCTAACCCCACTTCCCTGGCTAGCTTGCTTTCGCTAGCTTCTGAGGCTGGCTTTTGATATGTGCTAATCGACCTTCTGATGAAAGCATTGAATAGGAACTAACTGGAAAGCGGGTGGAAGATAGATGAAAATGAGTCTTATCTATACCATATATGACCTATTTCATAGAAGATTTTGACCCTTGGACAACCCCTAAAAATAGGTTCCGGCTCTATAGCAGCAAGGGTAGGTCCCCTAACGTCAAGCAATAGAAAGCCTCCACTTATGAAAGCACAAAGATCAGATAAATTGAAAGCTTAGCTTCACGTGCATGCAGGAAAGTATCTTAGCCGGTCATAAGGTTTCCGGACCCTTGATAGGTGCCTATCTTATTTAGATGCTTCAGCTTATGCCTTTTCTTCTCTTGCTTCCTATGCCGGCCTCAGATCTAAGCCAATTAATCTAAATCTTAATATGAGCTAAAAATGAATGGAGAGCCTTCTGGAATAGCAATAGCCTGTGCCTCTATAATTGAATTGCCTAAACTTTCATTCAATAAGAAAGACCGCTCAAAGAACCATTTACTTCGCTTTACCCTTCGTTTTCGCTTTTTGACCCTTACTGGCACACGAGACCTGGGTCAACAAAGAAGTCCATCTTCTGCAACTGTCAGCTTCTTATCACCCTGGAATTTCCACATCTAATGACCTGTAGCCGATTGCTTACTTTACTCCTCTTTCTTAATCTTTCTAATTGAAAGGCAATTAGTTTATTCTCTAAATGTAGCATCCCGGCGGATGAAAGCCTTGCCCTACTTTACCTTCACGGCCTAGGCCCCCCTTGTTCGTTACCCAGCTTGAACTACTTCTTTCGTCTTTCGACTCAGCCAGCTTCTTCCTGTGCTTACTATTAGAGCAAAAGGCGAGGTCTAATCTTTCACTTTATGCACCGAGAATCTTTCTGAATAGAATATGAGGCTCTTATTATTGGCCTCGATGTCTCCGTCCGTCCTACCTTCCTATAAGTTCGAGTAGATTCCCACTAGGTCATTTTCGGCAGCTCAGTCCTTTGAATATAGGGTTATAAGTCAGAAGTGAGCCTCATCCTCATACTGTGCCAAAGAAAAGGACTTGGTCGAAGGGAGTAGAGGACTAAGGATAGTTTCTTCCCCAAGTCAAGATCCAGAAAAGAAGGGAAGCTCGCCCCGGGTCGGTTCTTTCCCTAAAAAAGAATGGAAGTCGGATTCGCTAACCTTTGGGCCGGAGTCATTCACACCAACTGATGCCAGACTTCTTCAGTCTCATACTTAAATAAGGCTTTTAGAGACTCCACCTAGCATTGGCCTTGCCTACTTCAGCCTTTTAAACATGTAGAAAAGAAAGTTTAGAAGGCCTTTAGGGTCTTCATCCAACTAGAAATCTCGTAAGAGAAGAAAAAGAATGTTACGCCCAACAACTCCCATGTCTTTCCGGAACAACCACCGGCGATTTTCGACAAGTCTTCCTTCATTTTTAGAGCAAGAAGCGGAACTACAAGAATTACCAGTGGACACCCAACAAATTATCGCATTAGTCAAGACCCTAGAAGAAGGAAAATTAGGGAGTCTTGTCCTTGTCGTACTACTTTATACTATGATCGTCTTCTATTTATGTCTGCGGTGGTTCACCAGCACTCGAGTCTTATACGAGATATTCGAGTGGAAGAAAACGAAAACGCTGGGATTCGGGATACAATTAGAAAGAACTTGGTCGAGTATAAAGAGAATACCTGTACCGATGCCAAGTAAAATCACCCCCTGCCTCTACTGTACGGATGATTCCGATCGGGCACCTCACCAGAATCAGAATCGACGAGGAAAGAGAATGAAAAAGCGTGATCTCAATATGTGATTGGTCTCATCAGGGATTGCATTACGACAAATAGACTAAGATACCTTTCCAAACTGCACAATTCTTTCTTTTAAAAAAAAAAAAAGGCTTTTTCAGAGACTAGAATAGATAGAGACGGCCAAATTACTTAGGAAGTAGGCTGTCGTGATCAGTAGATTCTATCTTTATTTTTATTAGAAATTCCATTTTTTTTTTTTTTCAATGTCCTGATCGAAGACCGTTTTCTATATATGCAATATATGCGAGACGTTATTTTGTCTTACATCCCGGTTTCCTTCATATGAGGACATTTAAATCGAATAACTTGTTAGCGTGATTTGGGCCTCAATCACTTTCCACGAAGATTGACATCGTGTTACTTGTTAAAAACCGCGTCTTTTTGGCATAGCTAGGATGAGATTGAAAGCGGTATTATGCTGATGCCCCAGTTTCACTGCCCAAGCCTTATCCATCATCCTCCCCTTTTGACAAAATTGCGGAAAGTCTCGGGTTGGGTTAAGTCTATCTTCTTCTTTGCTTATCCTATTACTTTACTGAGCTAAGCTTGTAAGCCCAATTTTGTATTCCATCTTGGTATATCGACCTTTCAGTCGCCCCCCTGAAGCAAGGTTATAATTTCATAAATGAACAAGTCACTTTCTACCCCTTGTTTCCTTTTGGTAGTGGGAAGTGATTGGAGTAGCAAACCAGGAAGGTTTTTTCTAATTGAATACATGGGTTCTCCGGTGGGATTGGCTTTGGTGTTCCGTGACTGTCTTAAGGCTGCCGACTCAAATTGAGTGCCAGTGCAGCTCGCAAAGTGCTCTGTTAGGCGGGAATGCAAAAAGCAAGTGGCAATAGAGATCCTTAGGTGTACTAGGAGATAGGCTTTTATCAAAATTCTACGAAGCCAAGCCCCTAACTCGAGTCTTTAAAGCCAGTAGGTCAACTAGACTTTGATTTGTGGAAATCTCCGAATCCCCTTGCCCGAGTTGGTAGAAACTTTGGCCAGTTGTCGGCCAAAGAACCAAGGCCTGAAAAAAAGGATCCTCTCACCGGACTCTATTGGGGTCTGTCTATGTGCTATGTGGGAACCTCTGGGGATCGAAAATGCGTCCGGCAAACCTTACGTACCATAGCCTGAGTTTGTATCGATGCCCTGCGCTTGATCGGTCACGCAACAACTATACAACTAACAATATATAAATAGGACCCTTTCTTCCTAAGACTATAAAGGACCCCTCCATAAACATTTTTAATATGCAAAAAAAAGCACAGGGTGGTCGTAGATCAGCTCTCCCGTAGGGGAGAGGAAGGGAAGAAGGGAAGCGACTAGTCGCTTCTGGCGAAGCTTCTAGCACTAGATAATAGGCATTCTTGTATGATTGTATGGGTATGGTAGGAAGACTCCTTTTTAGGCCGACCAAGGAGCGATAGCGAAGCCAAGCCGTATAAAGGCGAGCAGCCCTTATAGCAATAGCAAACGGCCTACTTATAGCCCTTTCCCATTTATCGGGGACTTCAACGGGCCTTACAAGCTCATAAAATGGCAATGATTATCCTCAGACAGTGGAAATGATGGACCAGAAGCCAATAACTATAGTTATTAGTTGCCGTTTTTCGAGAGAGGGTTGTTGGCTAAGGAAGAGATTACTGGAGTGACAAAGCTATTGAATATCATCTTCGACAGAGGGTCGATGTAATCGAGCTCGACTGAAAGGTCGAGTTTACGAGCGAACAACAAAAAGGAGGTCAATGAGCACTAACAGCGGGAGCTGCTGTCGGTATTGGAAAGGTGTTTAGTTCTTTGATCCATTCCCTTGCGCTTGAACTAAGGGGATTGATGTCACTAGGCTTAATGGAATTGGTTCCAAAGGCTATCTAGAGTCGAGTAAGTCCTAAAGGATATCGCATAGCAAGCCTCCGTGGAGATCCTATTTCTGAGGGAATGATTTTAGCACAAGAAAGTAATACAGAAGACATCTTAGGAAGGGCAAATGATGGGCAATGTAGCAGTATTTTGCCTTTCTTACTGCTGCAATTTTTTCAGAAGTGGGACTCTTTCTCGAAGGAGATGGGGGGCGTCGAGCTAGTGGCATAGATTGAGTATGAATCTTCTAGGACGAAATCCCACTTTCTTGATGTAGTTCCTCCGACTTGAATCCAGATTGCTGCCCGCCTTTAGCGAACAAATGGGACTATGGTCATGATGGAATAGAACCTCTTCCTCCTCCTACCAACTCTGCACTCTGTTCACGGTTAGCTGGGAATTTCACTCTGATTTCATAGATTGGCGAATGTGAAAAAGAGACTGTAATTCCGTCTTTATCACTCATCCTTCTATAGAAAGATTGATCCCTAGTCTGAGAGCTAGGAGCGAACGGTCACCTTACTCAGCCCCCAGGCTCGCAGAGCGAAGCCTTCAAGTCCTAGGTCCTATTCCTTTCTTGCGAGATGTTTTGAATAGCTATCCTTTCGTACCCAAGCTAACTATCTCTCTCCTGCGCTAGTTAATCATATCCCTTCCTCTAGTGAAAGCGGAATCACAACTGTCGAAGCGAGTGCAAACAAGTGCAATGAAAGGCATATCATCTCCTATCTCTACGATGGAAGAATACGCAGCTATTGACTCAGCTGTGAGGGAGGGGAGGTGAAGTATCTCAACCTTCGGTCTCCCGAACGAGGCTGGGGTCATTTCATCGAGGGAAAAGCGCCAAAGCCTAAGACTGCAGAGGAAATTCAGTATAGTACTCCAGGGAAAGGAATCGATCTCTCTTTCGTTTAAGACTAGTTAGAGCAAGCATAAGGGTTAGCGGAATCGTAAACCAAATCAGTTTGCCTGTGATATCAAGAATAGGGAAGGAGAAATGCCCATCTTTCTCTATAGTACGAAGCCTCCGATCCATATTGCAATAGCTCTTATCGATCTTTCTTCGGGCGCTGACCACGACATTTCTTTGGGTCTCTCATTTTGCTCTCCTTTTGTTCCTATTTCTCTACCTGTACTTCTTTCTCCTGTATCTTGGCTAGCAACACTTAAAGCTTCTCTTAGTTCTTCCCTATCTAATCTAGCTACAAGCTGGTTTAATGCTTGAATGAGTTCCGGCATTTTTGAAGCCCACCATATGGCACACCCGACGTATAAACAAGGAAACAGTAGGTTCATGAGTTCTGTGAAAAAATGTGCCTGTCAAGTTGTACTCCCAGAGCTTTCTCCTATATTACCAATCCGCCTTTCTCTCATTCGAACTCCCGGTCTTGGTCTTCCTTCTTTAATGATATGCCCTTTCTCCGGCGATTTTAGCAATTGGTGTCTCGCCGTCCTTTGGGCTTTTTCAATCACATCATAGAAACTATTGGTCCCGATCAAGGTCTTGACAATCTTTACCGCTTTTAGTCCTTTCCCTCGTGTGAGGGGATTTTTCATCACCTCCAGTTCCATCTGTCTCTCAAAAAAGCTTTTACTAGAACTTTCGATAATGATAAAGGGATTATTCAACAAACTACTGATTCTGCTTATGGCCACACGGGTTGGCGGCATAGTCGTACAAAAGTTAGGCAGGTTCCACGGTCCTTGCTCGTCTTTCAATTGATTGTAACTGTAACCCCCTTTCCTTGCATTAAAGGAAAATTGGAACTTGTGTGCATAAAAAGGTATCATGGTGCTATGTTTCTTTCTTTGACCTAAAGCCGATTTCGGGGGTAGTTTGCCCCCCTTACACATCTGCTCAAGTAGGATTCGAACCTACGACCGGTCAGAAAATATCCGACCTGCTCTCCCACTGAGCTACTGGGATGGCTTAAGGCATCGAAAAATGTTTGAATGAGCAACATTTTCCCTTACCTGAAAATGGGACATATGGGGATTGGTGGCCATCTGTCGATTCCACTTGTGAGACTTGGTAAGAGGGCTATTGGAGTCTAATCTCTCCCATGATTCTATCAGCTAAAGAGCATTTTATTGCCAAGCTTGCTGAAGCAGCTGGCATCCCGAAAGCAAAGAGATATTCGAGTCAATCGAGTTCTCGAACCTCTTCTTCAAACAAAGTAATCACTCTACCTTGCAACCTTTAGCGTTACGTCTTACAGGACTTCGCTTGCTCCTCCGGACTCAGAAGGTACCACTTGCCTAACAGCTGAAAAGGCGAATGCCGATACTCAAGCTGCTAATGCCAGTAGTCGTACTAACAGCTTGAAGTCTGAAAGCAGAAACGACAAAAGCTACAGGAAGAGGTTCTCACTACTGGTCTTATCCGAAGGCGAAAGCAAGAACCACAGTCCGTTTCATTCGAGCTTCTTGAAAGGGAAAAAAATGTTGCTGCGTTTGCAGCCCTAAGCTGACGGGACTCTACTACAAAAGCAGCTAAAGCTAATGCCGACAATCGTACTACTATAGAGCGAAAACCCTGTAAGATATGGCTGAAAGGCCAACTATCCGGAACTAT
The DNA here is from genome assembly GCA_027563885.1 of Erythroxylum longipes. Taxonomy (NCBI): domain Eukaryota; kingdom Viridiplantae; phylum Streptophyta; class Magnoliopsida; order Malpighiales; family Erythroxylaceae; genus Erythroxylum; species Erythroxylum longipes. The sequence continues at coordinate 17,259 of JAOQMS010057594.1, forward strand.
CCTCTTCTATATACCCTGCATTCGAATAGAACCAGCGCTATGGCTTAGCCGATCTCTGCTACAGTTGTCTTATGCGCTTGGAAAAGACGGACTGGCAAGAGGAGTTAAATGGTGAATCGGGAAGCTAAGCCTTACACACAGGAGGCGTTCGCGAGTACTCTCTTTTCTTTTGAGATTAAGTCGGGCCCTTGTATCCCCAAATGGATCTCCACTCCTAGTCTTTCACATCTAGCATGATTCGTTTCTGCTTGGCTTACTCTTTCTTACTCTTTTATCCTCCTTCTCTATCAGGGCCATTACACTTCGATTCTATATAATGGGTCTGGGAACAGGATATGGTACAGAAGGTCGGTCTCCTTTTCCAATGCCCTAGCATGCTGGCCGACCCTACTCTACTCAGAGCAAGACAGCAGACAAAGCCCCCTTTAGGAACTGGGAACCGGGTGGGCTAGGTGGGTGTCTAATCCGCGTAGAAGCTCCTGGTCGAGTGTCTTAGATTAGAACTCTTTCTGCGATTTGTCCTGTTTGTGGCTCGATCTCCTGTCGTGTTTTATTTAGATAGCAATACTCTCTTTATCTTTAGGCCCACTCCAAGGCACAAAAGGGCATACTCCTACATCTGCGTATTCGAAGCCTGATTGAACCGCGGGTAGCTTGTATGATGCCAAAGTGAAGAAAAGAAGCGTCAGGCTCGACTGTTAGCGCTTCTCCCTACTTCAAAGTATAAGTAAGTGAAATCCCCATAAATGGAATGAAAGCACACCATTCCAAAAGGGGCCTTGTTGTGTCCTAAACAGGCGAAGCTTGGTATCCATAAAAGGATAGGCTTTAAGGCCCGATCAAACTTAGTTAGGCAGAATTCCATGCTTTACGCCCGTCTGCAACGAGCCCTTGCGTTAAGTTGGAGTCGGACTTTACCCCTTTTCGTGCAACTATCAAAGTTAGAGCGCATGCCCCGGGCACCCTAATTCAATTTAATCAACTGGTCTCTCTCTTGTCATCAGCTCTGATCTGCTCAAATGGAAACGAGACAAACTTTTTTGATATGTCAATGCCTCTGTCTGTCCCTGTTAGGTTGAAAATCTTAAACTGCTGCATAGGGCTTTCCATTTCTGTAGAGCTAGGCAGAAAAGCTGAAATCTCTATACTCTCCATATTCTATATTCTCTGAACGACCTTTCCTGTCACATATATTGGCTTTGCCAAACCCAAATGGAATTCATTGCCCTATCAGAGTGAAACTCGACTCGCCCTATATCTATATAACTCATTTTGTGAAACAAAAGAATTACTGAGTCAGAGAACCATCGTTACGGACTTTTCAACAGATAGCCCATTTCTTCTTGACTTCGTCCAGGAGAGAGGCATACTTTAAGCAACCCCACCATACGCTTCAGCTTTCTAAGCCTGAGTGCCCCAAAACACACCCCTTCTTGATAGGATTGGATTTCTACTAACATCTTGGGAAGGGGAATATTAAATATGGTTCTTTTTTTCTTTCTCTCTCAGCCCCGTTGAGCCCTTCTTTGGCAAATCATAGTGGGCAGGACAAGAAGCTAGATAGGCCCACCCAAAACAAAAGAAAAGACAAAAGAGCAAGCCTGTTGCAGCTCCCGACTCTAGCGCTTTAAGCATTCCGATATAGCTTTCTATCTTCCGGGGGTCAATCCTCTTTGGTTTGGCCCTTTCAGTCGATAAGCTCCCACTTCCCCTTCTGTAAAAAGGCTAGGAAGCCCTTTTCCTAGGCCTCGAGACACAGGTACACGATCTCAAGCCTTTGATGAGCGTACGTTCTTGGAAGCGCTTAAGGTACCCCACTTGCTTGATCTTAATCCCAAGAAGCTTTTCAAAGCGAGCAAACCCAGAAAGCCGAAGGGTGAGAGGCTCTCTCCAAAATGCCTTGAGCTCGAGCTAACAGGATTGGATTTCAATAAAAAGAAGAAGTGCCAAACGGGGTGGGGATGGGGGAGTCTAGAGAAGCTTGCTCATATTGTTTTACAAAAAATTTATTGGTAATTGCGCCTATAACTCAGATTTATAAAAAAAAGGGAAATGAAAAAGTCAAAGTAAGGCACGTGACTGCATTCCTAAATTCTATCTCTGGTTCCTTCACTGCTTCCCGAAACTGACCTGCTTACACTGCACTGCTTCTTCCAACAATACTGGAAGTGGGGCTGCCCTATATCTATATGGTCAAGCCAAGCAAAAAGGGAGTTCCCTGTTTGTATCCTATAGTCTCAAGAGTCTCTTTCATCTTCGATAGGAGAGAGAAAAGCATTAGCCAGTACCAGTACCTGAATAAGCAGCAGTTGTTTCGTGGAATCTCGAATTCTCAACGGTAATCCCCCTCTATTTTCATCTCGACATGAAAAGTCAGAGGGACTGAAAGACTCATAAGGTTATAGTGCGGGATCCGTTCAATTTGAATAGTTAAAAAATCGAATCTAATTCAAATAAAGACAAAAGGGAATCCACGGTGACAGAGAAAGATGAAGCAAAGAAAGCACATAGCGTGGCACCCCGTAACAATGGAATTGAGCTTGGCCCTGTCTCGGCTAAGCAGTTGAATCCTCTGCATGACGAAGTCACCTCTACATCTTAGGATGTCGGTATCGAGGAAAGACAGAAAGATGGGTTAATCAACAGTTCCCAACAGAGATAGATTTTGTGAATCTACAGACAGATATGGTTTTTTGAACTGAGCCTGTTCCCACTCGTATACCATTAGGTAAAGAGGGTTTCTTTGGCTTCTGCACTTAAAATCAAAGTCCCTTCTTTCTCTTAGGGGAAGCCCAAAGCTAGCTATCTCTTCCTTGCTCGACTTCCCGACTTGCCTTCAGGAATCAATTAGCTCGATGAATGACAGGGTTGCCTTGTGTTGGGACGGTAGGCAAGTTTCGGTACTCAGTTCCAGGCGGTTTGTTTTCCAGTAAGGTACTCAATCAAGCCCAAGCCGTTCAAGCAAGCGGATCGTAGAAAAACCACTTCTCTTGTGTGTCCCCCTGAATAGGCACCAGTCTCGGGGAAAGCGGCAGGGGCTTCGGCTGTTGGAAACCCGGACACTGCTCCTGCGCAATCAGAGAAAGAAGAAAGGTAATCCATCTCGACATTCTGAAGGCTAACTCCTAAAGCAATCACGGTAAGTTCACTTCGGGAATCAATACAATATGACCTTTTCACTCTTTTTCTCTATTAGTGTACCCCCGTAGTCTCCCGAAGGTGTATTAAGGGTAGTAGCTTTACCCGGACCGCTATTTCTGATGTGAGAAAGGAATAGCGTCTTGTCCGACCTTTTTCATCTAAGGGGTAAATAAGCTCTTAGGACCGAGGGCAGCGATTACATCCCGGTAGTCAGCAACAGCGGTTCAGTGTCAAATGAAAGCTAAGCGGGAAGGCTACTTCACTTCAGACAATCAGGCGGAAGCTGCGGTGTCGGGTTCCTTCCTTTCGCCAATAGACTAGACCAGCTACTACTACTACGAAAAGTAAGAGCTCAAACTCCTAAGCACCACTACTACTACTCCTATAAAAAAAGAGTTGCTTGCTTATTCTCCACATTTCATTCGCTTTCCTTTCACATCGGTCTTACAAGGCCCTTTCCTTTTTCGGTGAGTTGCAAGAGAAGAGGGGTTTTTTATGAGGATAGGTAAGGAAAAATGACTTTGGTTTAAATTCGGGATCGGTCATCGAGGGGGTAGTGGATGAAGATGGCGACTACTAGGAGATGACAACTAATGGAGATAGCTTTCTTCTTTCTGCTGACTAATCACGCGGACTCAGAGCTAAACAACTATGACTCGTATGATTTGCTAACACAACGGATAGTTTCGAAATCTTTCTCGCCGGGTTCTGGCGCTGTCCCCCAAGTTCGCCCGCTGAATCTGCTGCTCGCTGAACAAGATCCCTTCTCAGCAATCAGTTCCAGTCCCTTGTCTTTCATCATTATGCATTCAACGCTTTCGAATGAGTCGGTTCAAGCAACTCATAAACCCAATATAAAAGTTTCACCCAGGTATACATATCCTTACCTCATCTCTGGTTCAGGACCAACCATGCACTCACAGCCACTACTTCTCTTCTTGGAGCCGGACACGGTTCGTGCTACGTGGCCAGCCTGAGGGGATGCAGGGATCATTTTTTTATTTATGCGCGCCCACAAGGTGAAACTTTGAAAAGCACCACTTTGATCTTGATCTCAAACTCTTTTTGCTCTCTTCTTCAATGCTTTTCAGGTTTCCTGCTCACTGGAGAAATCTTCAATGTGAGGGAAAGAGGGCAGTAGTCAAGTCAATCAAACAAATTAAAGGAACATGGCACTCGCTGGAATCCCTACTTCCACATCTTTTATGGGTGATTCTTTCTCATTGGTTTCCTATTCCTATTGGGGGGGGTACCTTTACCAGTTAATAGATAGATTGTCCCTGGTTCTATCAAAGCAGCTTCTTCAAGCCTGGTCTTTGGTCTATTTGTACTCTGAATTGGGGAAGATAAAAGAATGTTAGGAGTGTGCATCTTATATTCGATCGAACTACGATCTACGAGTACGACTTAAGTACTCACTAAGAAGGGTGTCAAGGGACTTTGCAGCAAAAAAATAAGAAGCCCTATTGGTGTGCCCCACTCGGGGAAAGCACGAAATAAAGAGTAGTATAAAGTGACTTATTAGGATTTTTTATAAGGGCAGTGAGATTGATTCTTCTTGCGATAATAAATTCCGGAAACCCAGACACTATGATGACCGCAGGGGAAGGAACCTCTAACCACGGGAATTTTGAAACGTCATCTCCTGCAGTGAGACAGCAGGATGATTTTCGGGGAGAGCCCCAATCTCCCAGAGCGGGGGAGGCAACCGGCTAAGCTCGCTCCTTCCAAGGGCTCCTCAGGACATTCTCCTTTCTGGATCTTACTGACATATGTGGGCCGAGGTTCTGCTTTTGCCTATAGGTTTACTTCGATCACATCATCTTGAACTTCTGATCGTATGTCGTACAGCTTTTCTGGTGCTTTGGGTGTAAGTCCTCTAATGTCAGCTCTCTGGAAGGCCAATCGAATCTCTGCTTGATTGGCCGTAACTGCATGATCGATCTCAAGAAGATTCCCATGTAGATCTATGAAACTACAGCCGAACCAAATGCTTGATTCTTAATTTTACAGGTCGTTCGGCACTCCATCTCCATACCAGCTAGCAGTCTCGTTTAGGGAGTCCCCTTCTTTACTGAGTAGGGTTCCCGGGTGCCTATGCGAATCCAAAGGCAGGGTGCTACTGTTCCAGTAGTGGAGTGGCTTGAATCAAATCGTTTGTCTAGAGAGGGTTACGCGATAACCAAAGCGGACTGTACTAAAGACTCCAGAGCTGTATAGGCAACTGGCCTTAGAGTAGTGTATCGAACTACAGGACAGGAGCGACCCATAATCATTGACGAAGAGGAAGGGGATCAAACATATTGAGGAGAAGCTTGCACAAAGGCCAATAGCCGATAGCTGATGTCACTAGCCTGAACTTCTTTATCTACTTGAAAGCTGATGGGAGTACGGCTTTCTTCAAGGAAGTGTCACGATGGGAACCCTTGGACTCGCCCTAGTCGAGTGCAGTCAAGCCCTTTGAATCTTATCCATTGAAGGAGACAGACTTCCAGACTGAAACCTGCCAACCGGAGGTTTGGAACACTAGAGGATTCCCTTTTCCAAGGCCATCAAAAGTGAAACTTTTTTTTTCTTAAATAACTTGAAATTGGCTTTACTTGGTACACCGATTCTAGGTCAACTTAACTTGGTACTTTTTCCGGGTAACCATAGACAAAGGAAGGGACGAAAGAGCTAAGCGAACGGGAAGGCACTCAAGCCCATAGAGAAGAAAATAGAATCAAATGGTCGAAGTACTTATTGCCAATGTAACCTAAGCAACATTGTAGTTTCCCAGCCGGATCTAGGTATCGTTTCGCTTGTGCTTCTTTCAAGGGAAGCATTTCGCTCCACTTCCGCTTTTTTACCTTACCTATTCCTATTTTATGGTCAGATCAAGCATTTCCTAAATCTATCTGTGCTCCCCCTTATATATAGATAGTTAGGCTCAAATAAAAAGGTGAATCTTTATCGGCCTATTATTAACTCTAGTCCATCTCTGAACCTTCGAATCTCTTTGCCCCACTAAGCATCTTTTTAGTCAAGCTTCCCTTCCACAAAGAAAGAAAGACCGCCTTCCTTCCTTCTTTTCAAGATGTTTACTTAGCCCCCTTCCTGGTCCTTTCGAACCAGATATTTCAAAACCTGGCTCACAGCTAGATAGAGAGAAAGGGGTAAGATTGAATGAATCGGATTCAATTCTTCTCTTCTCTGTGCTGTCGATGAAGCGCTAGCTTACTGAGCCTAGCTACAGGCTGTCGATGAAGCAAAGCGACCTAGCTACAGATACACCCAAATACATATAGAAAACCAACTCTTTTGTGAGTCGGAAATCCATACTTTTTTTAAGATTCCAGAACTGATAACAAGACCTACTTCAGACATCGAAACAATGAAACTGACAGCAACAACAACAAAGAACGCCGCTCTAACAGCAACTGCAGCCAAGGTCAATTGCTCGCCTTCCGGGATCAATCTTAGGAGGTGCAATGTTAGAGCTGCTCGGAGCGACCCATTCCATTACGTATCTCCTAAACTGAAACTGGGGGTTAGGAAGACTTAGTCGAGCCATCACCCATTGAAAGTTCTGAAAGCAGAACCCATTGAAAGTGATATTCTCATTAGCAGAGAGAAAAGTGGGAAGATTGAATCTTGGTATCGCACACACCTCAAAGAGGTGAGACTTAAAGAGGTGGTGCTGCATCCAACCCGGCACCAAGCATGAACAAAAACAAGAGAATTTATTTACAAAACTGTAAAGAAGACTCCAGACTCAATTGCATCGATCAAATCCTCAACTTCAAATACAATGCGAGCTGGGACGGGGTTGCCTTAGCAACTATGGTGTACATATGCCAGGAATCACACCATAGCCGGAGTCGATCGAGTGAGGATAAACCTACCTACCTTGGGGCAGGGCCAGATCTTGATGCATGTACCGTACTGCTATCCAAACGAAGATGAATTATCTACCGACCGGCTATATTACGCTATCGATAGAGGTGATATGCGAGATGTGATGCCACTGGTTGCAAAAGGAAGGGCCAAGCTAGGCAACAAAAGAGATTCCCTTCCGATGCGTACTCAGGAAGATAGGGTACTCATTGCCGAGCTAGGGAAACTCAAGAGATGCCTGTCGCATGCGTGCTTGATATTTGAGATGCGCTTCCCGCAGGTACAAGATTCTTTCCTTACAGGCTGCTCTATCAAAGGACTATCTAAAAAGCCGGAGAGAATGATTGAATTGAAGCCATGTCTCCCGAGAGAAGGTGTCCCCAAAAAGTACATATAGCGAAAACCTCAATAGTCAAGTTCAAGTATTTCAAGTGGAGTATATAACTCAATAGGTTCATCTTCCTAATAAGAGAATAGACTAACAAACGATCTACTTGAGATAGTAGAGGGGAGCCCCCAAAGGCTCGGAGACCGGTGGGACTCGGGAAAGTCATGGATACGTTTGGGTACACTAAGGTAAGTCAAGAGTAGAATATTACCATAATCTTTCTGTCTTTCTTGTGAATCTGTTGATCCTGGATTACAAGTCATTGTGGTCACTTTCTGGGGCCCTAATCTATGGTCTTTCTTTCTAACTGTCGCATTTCCGCTGTTAGTTAAGGAACTGAGTACCTGGAATGCTTAAACCTTTTATTTTGTGCTTTGGATAAAACCTTATCTTCTCCGTCTTTAAGGAAGAAAACCATAGTCAGTAGTTGGACTGCTGCCCAAAGGTGCTTTAAGCCATCCTTACTTGAGAAAGAAGGTTTTTTGGCTCTCCCTAACCTATCTATAGAGTCAGGCAGACTGCCAGTGAGAACCATCACCTGAACGAAGAGATCCCGCTATCGATGAACAAAGGGCTAGGAAACGGCATACGAGTTAGCGTCTACGGTTAGCTACTAGAAATCCTTTAACAAGCAAGTAGTGCTTAACGCCCTTAGTTTTGGCTATCTTTAGGTGGAGATGAAAGGTTCTAAGCAAGCAAGATCAAGGGAAAAGACAATCCAGTGATACTGAATCAAGTAAAGAAGCTCAATCTCACTCGACCAAAGGAAGAAGAGCGACTGTTCCAGTTGATGCACGTTTAGAAATCGAACCCGTGTCCCTAAACTAAATGAGGGAAAGACCAACCCAATTAATCCCGTTCGCTCCCCCATTGATCATATACGAAATGACTTTAGCCTCTATTAGTCAAGCTCGTCACCTGCAAGATAAGGTGGGAAATCCTCTTCTCTCGTTGACAGGGTTTTGTTAGCAGGTGGAGGAATATGTTCAACATAGACCCTACTCCCACTCCAAGAACCAGAGATGGTCTTTGATAATGATAAGAAAGAGAAAGTGATTATTATCCGACAAAAATAAGAGGTAAGAAGCAAGGACCGACAGCAGTCTTCTCTTCCTTAGACCCACCATCTATCTCGGTGAAAGAAAGGGAATTTTGAATATTAGCTCTTCCGGAGCACTCTCTTAGCCTAGCTATCTACTAGGGAATCTTATCTAAAGCCTACGATATTTGACTTCTCTCTCTTGCTTGAGATGCTTCCAGTGCGCTTCAAGGGTTCTCGAGTCCGGGAAAGAAAGGGGAAGGACAGAGAGGATACCATCTAAGAAGGACAGAGAGGCGGTCGACCCCTTAGTACGGAACATGTGACAGAGGGCTTGTTCTTTATCCAAAACCCAGTGGGAGAGGCAAGGGCTTGAAACGGTCTTTCAAGCGGTTCTGTCGGTAGAGGCGGGGAAGACCTTTTCAAGAAGGTAAGCTTTGGCTTTCTCAGCGCAAGGCTTTTCTTCCTTTGGTGAGAGGCAAGCAAAAATGGATTGTATAAAGGCGGGCATTCTATCTCACATATCGCGCATCTGTCTGAATGATGAACCGGTGGCATCTGACGACCGACCACATGCAACTCTTGCCTGGGCCAAGAAAGCTACCCACCTAACATCTCTTTCTCCCCAAGCAGAGCATCAACTATGAAAAACATGCTCAGGTCCAGAAGACACAGATTTAGGAGTTGACTATTCTACTTATAAGGTTCTCACATATCTTCACCGTACTTCCTTGCCCGAGTGGAGCAACTATACCTGGACCACGTCGGGACTCTCTTTCGAAAGTGAGATCACCACCGGCTTTAATAAGAGAAGAGGGACACCTTTTGCGGCTCAAACCGCAGCAGGAAATGTTATTCGGACAGTAGTGGATCAAGGTATGCAACGAGCAGAAGTCATGATAAAAGGTCCTGGTCTCGGAAGAGATGCGGCATTAAGAGCTATTCGTAGAAGTGGTATACTATTCCATTTCGTCCGGGATGTAACCCCCATGCCACACAATGGCTGCAGACCCCCTAAAAAAAGACGCGTGTAAAAATAGAAATTGAAGAAATTTCAAGAGAAAGA